>DWLI01000328.1:0-23015 GCA_018249915.1 Cecropterus dorantes dorantes
TATACTATACAACACAAAAAGATTTTTTTGATTCGAACCAGTAGTTCCTGAGATTAGCCCGTTCAACCAAACAAACTCTTGTGCTTTATAATATTAGTTTCACTTAGGTGATTTATCACAGGATATATGCACATGTGGTTTTTTCAGGTTAAAATCGGCGCGTGCGCAATATATTTATTTACGTATCCGATCGAAAGAGGACTGCCGACACACAAATTTGTTAGATAATTTATCTTCATATTTTTTTAGATATAGTAATTGGTCATGTTTATGGCGTGCTTATGGGGTGTAATAAATCTTTTTTTTATTTAATTTATTTTCTGGGTTTTTGTGGCTATTTAATTATGTGTATGATTAATTTGATATTAAGGAACTTTTGAAATTATTAAGTTTTATGAACGAGGTATTAAAAAATTGTGTAATGGCAATATTATATTAACATTAATAAATACGTACATCAATGCTTTGCATGAATATTAGCACATTTCAAAATTTATTGTAAGTTAAAGATATAGTTTCGTCATTATTATATTATTCTAGACTTGAAAACACGGTGTTTTAACTTCACTGTGGTTAAGTGGTAATGGCCTTACTAATTTTTATTATTATTTTTGTTATATATATTTTTTCTGTGGATTAACTAGGATACATGAAATAACATGGGCATTTTTTTTTTAATAATAGTTTAATTTATTTTTTTTAATCATGTCAAAATTAATAAAAAAACATTGTTAAATACTCACCTGGATCTCCTGTAAAGCTAGCGTTTTTGGATTGTGTTATTATTCACGATATTGAGGTAAATCCTTAAGGTAGTATAACCACGTGGGCCGCGATTCAAATGTCGAATATTATTATTCGTTGTTTACAAATTCAATTACAAATTTGTATTAAAGGAAAAGAAAGGTGAAAGTAAAGAAAGATGAAAGTGAAAAAAAAACAGATTTTTCGTCAATCAATCAGAGCACGTGCTCAGCGCGCATATGGCTAATGGAACGAACGCGGCGCGTGCGCACCAATAGCTATTTACGGAACGGTCGCCACCCGCCGCCGTCTTAACCTGTCGATGTCGATACAATCTGTGTGCGTTTAGAGAAAACGGATGTAAGGCTGATTTTGGTGAAATTGAGTTTTTATACCAAGATTGTTGGAAGGAAGATTTGTTTTTCTAAACGTTGTTTTAAAGTCTATTTTTATATCAAGAACGACTTTAAATACTTTAGTTTGTAATAGACTAGTTTTTGTACGAAAAACTATCCAAAAAAGAGGATTTTCTATAAAAAAAGGATTGAAAAACGTAGATCTACCGATAAACCTCGTTTAAAGAAAAAGATTTTGGAAAACGGATATGCTATTTTCTAAAAAAAAATGAAATAAAATGTTTACTAATCTCTTAAAGAAGCATTTATAAAAATTAAGATCTATTAATAGATCTCATTTGAAAAAAAACAGGTTCAGAAAAACGGATCTTACTTTTTGTAACAATTTTGGTATAAAGAAGAATCAATTTGGCAAAAATCATACTTATACCCGTTTTCACTGACACACACACACTGGCACAGAACTGTGGTCAATTTAGTTTATTACCCAACTCGGCTAGCGATAGAGATATTTATTTGTAAATTAATTAATTTGTCGTTTTGTTGGTGTTGCTTTTTTGTTTACTTAATCATATTTATTGGTTTAAAAATGTTGTGTGTGCATATTGTATTCTTATTCCATGATTTATTTTATTATGAAATGTTTTATTTATAAATAAGTAGCTTCGTTGACGACCCATGGGGCGGAGCAGTAACCATACCGGTCTGACACGCAGTGGGTTTCGGGTTTGATTCCTGGCCAAGCTACATCTGAATGATGAGTTTAGATTCTGTTCTAGGTGTTGGTGTAATCGTCTTTTTGTGTCCATGGTACCCACGACACAAGAGAATATGAGTGTGGAAAGCGAGACCTAGTAGAATGACGTCACTGCCACCTGTAGATGTCTGTCTGTAAGCAACTTCATATGGAACAGGATTCTCACTAAAGTCAATCACAGATGTATTGCTATTGCTACCCCTAAATACTGGTCCCCTCATATAATAATGAACCGGAAACTTTAGAACTTTCATCTTTAGAATGAAAGAATTTTGTATAGTTAACACTACATAGTATAAAACAAAGTCCCTTTCCGCTGTCTGTCTGTCCCTATATATGCTTATATTTTAAAAACTAAGCAACGGACTTAAATGCGGTTTATTTTAATAGATAGAGTGTTTCAAGAGGAAAGTTTTTACATACAATACATGCATAATATAGTAGAGAAACACACAATTTTAGAGGTTTCTATGTAATGTCGTAAATAAACACATTTTTTGCTACAGTATTTTTTCGTATTGTTTAGCTATGAAACTTTGATACATTATTTTATTTGAAGGCGCTACGAATTTCGCGGGATCAGGGGGGGGATGTTACTACAAACATCCACCACCCTGACCAAATGTGCATTGGTGGACTTCACAGCTTTGATATCATTTTAAAGAACTTTGAAGCATGTAGGCTTCCTCGCGTTGTTTTCCTACACCGTTAAGGCATGTGGTAATGAATTTCTTACACAATACTCAAGTAGTATTATTATTTCATACACCTAGGTTCGCTTACCTTACATCACGTGTGTTATTGTACTCACTACGCCGGTCCGATCCAACGTTAGGTATAGGTGCAGTACAAAAAATGTAATCTAGATACGAAGTCAAAGAACTACATATTTTTTTAACTTAAATCAGTTTTTATGCAGCTAATCTCGTGATAAGACGGAGATGGAGGCTCGTGCTATGACGCGTGGCAAACTAGTTCCTATGCAAATCTCGGTGTTTCCAAGGACTGTGACATGCCAATTTTATCAAGTAACCCGACCATAATAATTATCTAATATGTAAATCGATTGTATATTGGCAGACGCATCGTGTTTGGAACGGTGTAATGACCAGTGGTGGATGCTTGGTTTTATTATTTATCGTCTGTCCTTGTACGGTTTGGTATTTTTATGACGTTTATAAGTTATAGTTCAAAAAAGCTTTAAATTAAAAATCGATACTAGATTATTATTGAATTTTACCAATTAACTACGAGTAGTCGTCTTAGTCTACGTGTTGCTAAGTAAATAACAAAGTTAGGCTGTCACAATTAAACATATAATAATTTTATTTTAATTTTAATCACCGCTTTCTAAATAACGGGAATGGAAACAAAACTTGAAGCTACTGAAACGAATCCTAAAATCAAAAAAATCAAGTAATATTGGATAAAAATACAATACAATACAAAGTTAGACAACACCTGGCGAAGTAAATAGTTTGATGGATGACCACCGGTGGTTATGTTTCAGGTCTATTTCCGTGCTCCATAGGGCACGTTCCATCCCGGTCGTACATAGCAGCCTTACCGATTGCTATTTAATTGTCAAATTATTTTCAAAATATACACTGTAAACATCCTCAGCTTCGAACATAGGACATTTAGCGTAGGTTGAAACTTAGACCAGCACATAAAATATTCCTATTTGTCACACCCACATAATGTATTCCGATTAGTTGCTCATAACAACTTTTTCCTTCCCAGCCATACGCAGAGGCACAGAGAACCAGCCGGCGAAGAAAGCGCGCGGCGACAGTAACAACGGCGACGGGCAAGGCGGTGGTCGGGACCACCTCGCGTACGGCTGCCTGCTGCGGAACGAGCTCCTCGGAGCCCAGATAGAGGAGCTGCGAGGACCTCCGACCAACTGCGCGGACGGGAACAGAGCAGCCCTGGGTGCAGTGCAACTGGCGTCGGCAGCGAGGGCAGCCTTGGCGTACTCCCCGCCGGTGTTCAGGTTTCGAGCGCCGGCGCATCGTGCGGAGGTAAGTCGGTTTTATAAGCAGTGTTTCTAAGGTTGCAGTTAATTTGTAAGTGGACTTCAGCTCGGGAGGAAAAGTGTTTTGAAGTGGATTCAATTTTATGGTGTTTGTTTATAGTGAATCTTAAAGAGAAGACGAGACGATTGAAATAGTAAATTGACTATTATAAGCCTTTGATAATTTATGATTAGCGCTGTCGAAAAAAATATAGTGACAAAAATTATTTATCTCTAAACAATTTTGTATTTTTTAAAGTAAGAGATCAAAATTAAATTATGTCTTCACGGCTTCAAAAAGTGATCGCTCAAATTGAATCCTGACATACCACGCAAAGGCATAGAAAAAATCTATAAGTAACAAGGCTGATATGGACAGATTTAGATATTGCAAATATTCAATGCCTTTTGCGATCGTTACATATGGTGAAACAATATTTTTGTTACCTTTGTTTTATTTGACCTCAAAATTTATATATCATTTGAATAATTTACGACACTCTTTCACGTTTTATTTCGCGTGTCTTGTTTTAGGACTTTTCTTAATTAACGCGGCATTTGAGATTAAGCACACGTTATCAAGTTTATGTGAACCCGTAAACTTTGTCAGGTATATTGATCAAATAATTAAAAATATTTTACAATCTCAAAGAAAAGCATCCTGTTGCCATTGCTTCGTTGAGTCCTCTCCTCAATAAATCTAATGGTCTTAAATGACAATCAAATTAAAGCTTTAAAATGGCAGCATTGAAACTAAACTCAATTAGCGACGTATTGACGAATAAAAAACACATTGAAAAAAACTGCATGTCTAATTAGCAGCTTTTATATTTGATTGTAAAAGCGATCTTCAAAATGCGATATCTGCATATTTGGCTGTGTCTAATTGTATCACAATTTTCGTCGGACTCCAATAAAATTAAATTGAAGTTTAAAGGGTAATTAGTAATTTGCACGTTTCTCGAAAACGAGAAACATTCGATTTTTTGTACAGACTTTTGATTTATTCCTTTATGCATATCATGAAGTATTTTCGTCGATAAATTTCGTCTCGCGAATGAATGGTCAGCTTTGGTCCTTGCTTTTGATGCCACCACAAAATTTATGGACGCATCACGCTGATGTATTAAAAAAAATCTTTTTTCTTTACAACTTGATGAGTTATTTAGATGAGAATGATCCGCGCGTTGTCCGAATGCACTTCTCTTATTTCGGTACCTACCCACTTTTGATTTGCGCCCGCAATAAAACGCCTCTGCAAATTCGGCGACGATCTTGTTCGTTTTTGTTTGGGGACCTTAGTTTTGAGTCGCTTTATGGTTATCGTTGGACATTTACAATAACAAATTAATTGTAACTGTTGTAATTATGATTTCAAACATTAAGCCTCCCGTTCGACCCGGAAATGTAAATTTCCAAAGTGATAACACGTTCCAAGCGTTTAACCTCTGAGTTGCGCTCTTAAATTCGATTCCGAAATATTTTTGAAATGGTCATAACGCCACGTAAAGTTGGATATCTAATGTGGATTCGGCGTTGTTGTGACAGTATCGTGGATGGTAATGTTCGAATTTTTACGAAAAATAAAAGGAACGGCACACCAGATTTTTATTGTAGGGTCAAATGGTGACTTCAATTTGTTCATTTTTTGTGTATAAAAATTTGTCGAACGAAAATCAATACTGTCGATGCTCTTAGCAATAACTTCTTTATGGGTTTAAAGCGACCTGTTGGCATTTGGGTTGCGGGTGATCACTATCGTTTACTTAAATAACCTAAATGCTCCCAGAATCATCTTCGATTTTTTCGTATGTAACAAGATTCCTTACGGCTGTAGGAAGAGTCACTTCAGCTTCCAAATTTATTACGCCCATTGATTTGGAATTTGTATTAGGTAAATTCAAAGCTTTAGTCCTAATTTTCATGCGACACGAACGCGTATCTTGTGTCGTAAAATTTGTCTTCACTTCGATATCCATATGAGGGTCGAAACATTCCTGTTAGGACTACACTAAAATTGATTTTTAAATGCATATTGGATCTAAATTAGTTAAGGTGCTTAAGGCTTTTAAATGGTTTTTAATTTGAGCATTTATCACTTGGACGTTTTTATTTTATTTTTGCATTAACGCCCGCTAAGCGAACAAAACAAGCATTTGGAAAAAAACACATAAGCTCAAAACACTGATAGGTGAATTCGGTAGCTTAAATTTGTCACTAACAAAAAAGATTATTATAATTTTAAAGCAGACAGGTTTTGTAGAGTGATTAATTGTTGGTGAGTTCTAATCAATGTTGTTTTAATCAGTAATTATCAACCTATTACTGTCGTGCTGGACAAAGTTTGTCTCATTAGTGACTGCACTGTAATGCACGTTGGTAAAGTAAGTTTACTATCCTGATCTAATGCTAAAGTGGAGACACTGAGTATCACGGAAGACATTACAAGGAGTCAGATAGACTCGTATACGAGTATGTGTCTTCGCGATCTTTGAATTATGTGATAAGATTAAACTTTTCAGGAACATACCAACTTAATCCCGATATAGTATAGTAGCATAATAACATCTTCAAGTAGAAATTCAGAAATTTGAATCCTATTTGAGGTTATTTACAAGTATGTTAATAGACATGGAATACTCTGTTGTTTCTTTGTAGTTTCGTACCAGTTTTATAAAAAAATCTTCATACAGGAACATCCCTTAATTACGCCTTTATCCCTTAACGAGGAGGGGATCGACTCGATCATTTTAATCGTATTAGATTCGCATTTTCAATCTTTCTTATGCAAGAAACCGCGTAATTTTACGAGGAAAATGATTTAGAATTTTTAAATAATTTTTAATTTAGGTTAGGTTTAAGGGGCAGAAAATCCCCCTCCTCCTCCGCCCCTTCCCCAACGTCTCCTAAAATTATTTAGCTATATTACTAGTATACGATGATATAAATATCAACAACCAAACTTATTACGTTACTACTTAGTCGTATTTCTACGCGCATTCGACATTCCACGCTTTTGTTACGCGAAATCGCCGAGCGAAGCCGGTGTCGATTGTAATTAGAAACTGTCCATATCGAATGACAGTCCTTGAGTGTATTCGTTTCTTTGTTTCGAAATAGCTTATTAATGTTGTTTTGTTTTTGTATTTAACGTCAGTTTAAATTGACGTATTTTTTTGAAGATTGAAGTAGTTAACGAGTGTGCAGTCCAACTGATGGTATGATGATAACTGGTCACTGCTGCCCATGGACGTCTATAAGTAACTTCATATATAATAGGAGGTTTAAGAGGACAAGTTAAGCATAAGTGCGTATAATGGGCATATGATGATGTGAGTCTTACCTGGGGCTAGCTACATATGCGTAGCTACCTCTGTGGACTAACCTTTTAACACACTTTTCAAACTAGCAGTAAAACACTGCTGTTATTAAGCAGGAATAGGCGTGGCGGTGGTATTTCCGGACCACAGGGTTCTATCAATAAAAACTTTCAGACTAGAACATAGTAGCCTAGAACACTGCTGTTATTGGGTAGAAATAGATGTGGCGGTGGTATTACCGGAGTCTTAACCAGGAGTTCCGTACCGGAGTTCTACCAACTATGACGACTCGCGTGGCGGAGCGGTCACCACACCGGTTTGACACGCAGTGGGTCTCGGATTCGATCCCCGGCCAGACATGAATGATGATGAATTTTGATGTTCTGGGTCTGGATTTTTGTGTGTTGTGTGTCCATGGTACCCACGACACGGGGGAAAACCCTAGTGTGGACCTATGAGCGTAGAAAGCGTGTTTTAACTTTAAACAAAGTAATGTGTCGTTGGTGCGTATTACAAGTGTGTGTGTGTGTGTGCGTGCGTGCGTGCGTGCGTATGCACACCTCTCAGTAGCGCTGTGAACTGTAATGTCCGTAATGAGGGACCGACGTCGGCTAATTTATTCTTTTGTATGGTTATTATTAAATTTATGCTAAGGCACTTAAGTAGCTGACCGTACTGGATGCCTCGTCAGTTTCGAATGGTTTATTCGTTGACGCTTTAGAGAAAGGTCTATAAAATAATAGGTGTTATGCAATGTTGTTATTGTAACGGTATCACTCTAGTAATTATATCCCCGAAAAGAATTAATTATGTATTATTTTAATTTGATCCTACGCTCCGGTGGTCATGGCGGCGTGAAGTTTCGTCTGATTTTACTCAGTAAAAGCGATAGTTCTCAACCTTTTTGCTTAAGGTAATGACAACGCTGGACAATAAAATTAAATTGTCTATGAAATTGAGTACGCATAGAAAGTTTACCCTAGTAATCTAGGGTTAAACTATCCTACGAGTACGTTTTTACTAAACATTCGTAAAAATTACAATATTAAAATGAATCGAGAATAAACAAGAAAATACAAACTTTTATTGTTTTAGAAGATATATTATCATTCTCTGGGTTTAATTAACTTGTTGTACACAGTGGGGACGCATGTTCATGTATGCGCCATACAAATGGCTCCTTTTCATTTCATCCATAATCTGTTACATTTTTTTTTTATTTGGATGTATAAAAAACCCCATAAAGGTCAATTATTGCTGTTTGGAACAGGCTTAACGTGCAAAATACTTATTATGTCTTCAAGCATTTCATCGCTCAAAAATAAAAAAAATATCTCGCTTTGTTCTACAACTTCTCCTCAAGATCCTTCGGTGAAAGGTAATATGCTTCTAGAGGACGCATGAGATCTTCGGTGTCTAGGCTTTGTAGCCCATTTATGCCCTAGTTTTGCCTCGAAGATTTTTTTCTAGCCTTAATATATAGGACTCTGGGCAGAGCAGAATCGTCAGAGGTTGAAGAACTCGACTCGAAGCGGCGATGTCGTTTTTGTAACGTGAGAGCTTTCATGGTTATATGGCTCTCCTCATGACTTATTTTCTGCCGGACTACTCTCAGTCAACTGATGTTCTTTCACTTCCAAGTTATCTTTATGGTCACAAAATATTTCTTCCTATGTTTCGCGTTCGTCATCACTATCATTATCATCATCATTGTACAACGTGTTCACGCAATAACTGACTACTCGTCCCGAAGTCTTTGTGACATCTGAAACTATATTATAAATTATTTCAGAGAGAATCAGTAGCGGCGTTAGGGTTTGGGCGCGGTTGAGCCGTAGTCCAGGGCGCCGGATGAAAAGGGGTGACTCTTTATATTCGTTTTATACTTAGTTTAATACATTGTATTTTTTTATTAATTATTTCATTTTATATTGAATTGCAACTAACTAGCGCCGAAAAAAATATCGACCAGGGCGCTGGAAGTGCTACAAACGGCATTGATTTTTTTATTTTTATTTATTTTCTATCAACAAAATTACAGTAACTCTTACACTAATGTCTGCCAAACTGTGCAACAGTTCCCATGGATAGGGACTGCTTACACTTTAATTTTATGCTTATAATTAACGTATTTAATCGTTTAATTTAATGATTTTATATGATAAACTAAACCAATCGATAGACGATAATAAAGTTACGAAAACTCTCCGGTGCGTAATTTTAATTTTCTGTTTTGTTCATGATGGTTTTCTCCACCTAACGGTGGATCTAACGATAGTTTTGCAAGTGTCCTTAATTTTATAAAACGCACAATACGTCGAAAAGTCAGAAATTTCTTTTATTTACAGAGAGACGAATTATCTTGTTATCTTCTTTTTCATATATGCACGTAGATGGTTACTTACTTCTCGATTCATATTTTACATATTTATAACTTTGGTTAAAATTAACGATGGTTTGGGCGGAGATACAGCAGCCATACCTATTTTTAGTAGACTTCATGCATGCTCGTTTGCTTCAATCTTTAAAAAACCTGCTATTCACTTATCACACAGACAGTAATTGTAAAACATTCTTTTTTTGGAAAAGTTATGTTATGCTATCCATAACATAACTCCATAATACTTTCTTTCGTCGATTTTTCTTTATAAACGCAGCAACTTGAAGTGTTGATGGGTTATTAAAGTTCAAAAGTAAGTATATATAAAGAATCTGCTTTGAGTAAAATACTTAGATTATTATTTTAGGACATAATTAGGTAGTTACGTGCAGATTACTGCAACTTGTTTATAAAACAAGTTATGTACCCACTAGACAATATATTGCGTTATCATAAACTTGGATTTGTGGAAATCAAACCAGCGTAAACTTACGTTTAACTTAGTTACGTAGCGATAAGGTTGAAGACCACTGATACTTAATTACGTAGGAAGTTGCGTTCGCTGTCTTTCACACCTATATTTTTTCAATGTACTTAGCCATTTATACCGGATTGCATCAGTTTCATATCAATCTAATTACTATAAACTTAGGAAAATTTGTAGATTGGATCCGTAACATGATTATAATTTAGGAGAAACATGAATACATATGTAATAAAAGATTTTTAACTCCTGCACGGTTTTTAATAATATTTCACATATAGATTCTTCTACCTTTGCGTAAAAGTCCAAGAACAAACTAAAATAACCCAAGTCAAATAATCTGTATTTAATAGTCATCTTGGTAGCATGCAATTATAATTTGATAAACCATTGATTTTTATTTATGTGTAAGAGTATAGAAAAATTGAATCTAAACTTGCACTTTTGTGACTTTAAATTGAACAACATGGTAGATTTTGTGAAGGTTTTGGGGTTGAACTTTTAGCATAGCAATCATTTGGAAAATCATTACATCTCTACAAGTCTATAAAAATAACCATTCATCTCAGATAGTTCTTTGAATTTGCCTTCCTACGCAACACCTGCATACGAATTTGGGCAAGCTTCAATATTATGTTTGAGTGGTTATCTTTTTTTGTCTGATCTGAGGGCTTACTTATTATTTCTGTCACTATCCGAGGGAGATGACCTTACGAGGAAGACCGATCGCAAAAAAGTAAACCTTGAAAACCAGTTTAGGTCTGCGAGATGTGACGCTCCCGCAAATAAGAATAAACAGCAACATCCGTGGGATTCTTAAAGCCATAACATGTTTCTTAAATTGGCGACTCTGAACTGTTTAATTTGGATATTTTACATGGAAATAATCATAGTTTATTTTGTGTTGTTTCATTGTAGGTACAGTAACGCAAAAAGAGAGCTACATCAGAGATATCGCTTTAATACTCAAAATTATAATTCCAAATATTTAATATTTATTCCGTGGGTTGATTTGCCTTATAAGTGTAGTGCTGCTATTTAGAGTTTTGAGGCAGTGGTCAGACCGTGGGTTGATTACCGATATTCTTGACAAACAGTGACTACTTACGATAAGATGGACTGCACGCTCCTTTATTACTCCACTTTTATAAATTATATATTATCTATAATTAATATATATCTATTTATTTTTTCAGTGTTACAACTATGTCGAGCGCAATCATCTACTTCAGCGCCAGAGTGGTACGCGGCCAATGATATAAACGACACAAACTTTTCTCCAAAACCAATAACGGAGTTGTTTTCAACGGAAACATCGTTTTCACCAGAGAACCCAATCGTTGTGTTGCCGCCAACATCGCCAACCGCATCAAACCGCGGAGTAGTGTCCTCGCCTACACCGATCACACAGTACAGCGACCCGCCTAATGTGATCCCATTATCAACTGAGCCACCATCGTCCCCACCATTATTAGGTTATTCAAATCCAACGTCTAGAGAAACACAATCACCGTCAACGGAAACACCAACATCAGAAATAATATCAACATCATTACCAACAGTCACTGAGTCTACGTCATTACCGAGAAACACACAAGCACAACCACAACCAAATCCAGCAACACGTCAATTACCAAACCTTAATACTCAAAATGTACAAAAAAATCAGCCGCCGTCCGTCCAAAACCGACTTGTACCGCAAATGCAACCGCAAAACATTCAATTTTTGTTACCTGCTCAAGTAGCGAATAGAAATTTCATTCCTGGACAGCCGCTTCCTCCCATGGGTCAGCCAAATTATATAGTAGTTTATCAGCAACCTCCTCAAAACATGCCCCCAGTTAACGCTCAAGTACCACAGCAGTTTCCTGCAACCTCAATGACAGCAAGGCCTATACCAAGGGTTGTTACACGACCCGCTGTTAATAATGTGATTGGAAACCGACCTGTGATGCAACGAGCACAAATCCCAAATCAGTTCTTCCCACAAACGCCTAACACTTTCCCACCGATCCAAACAAATAATCAACAACCAATTAACCAGCCTCCTCAAATCAATCAATTACCAAGTAGTCCTCCACCTAACAATCAACAGATAAATAACCAGGCACCAATAAACCAACAGCCAAACAATAGATACCAAATAAACCCAGCCCTCAACAGTTTGCCACCAAATAACCAATATCCAATCACTCAATCTCCCAACAATCTCCCATCAAATAACCAAAATCCAATTACTCAATCTCCCAATAATATACCATCAAACAACCAATACCCAGTAGGCCAACCTCCCAATAATCTACCACAAAATAACCAATACCCTGTAAATCAACCACCGAACAATCTGCAGCCAAATAACCAGATTCCAAATAACATTATGTCTTATCCTCCATATATGCCCCCTGGTATAAGTACACGTCCTCCTCGTCAAAGGAACCGCGTAACCGGTGGAAGACTAAGTAATCGTGGACCAAATCGTACGCAAGTCCCAAATATGTTCCCATGTCAAGGACAGAACAATACTGTGCTACGCCCGGCCACTACAGGTGCAAAATCTCAAAATCCTGTCATCACGATAAGGCTTACGCCGTCTCAAGGTTCGCGAGCTGTACTGCAAAATAAGCCTACTCCAACTGCAAAACCTACAACATTAAAACCAAAGCAGACTTCTCAAGTGAACACAAGAAACTACGAAAGATGTCTAAATTCGTGCAGGGATAAAAAGGACCGGATTTGTGCAAGTCCACAAAGAGACATTCAAATTAATCCGGAGACCTTAAAAGGATTTCCATCTATGTGCCACATGGCATGCCACAACACATTTAGAGCAAATCGTAAGTATTTTATAGTTATCTATGTTGATTTTATTTTAATTCAACCTTCATAATAATTATTAGATATTAACCGACTTTCCAACGAAAAGTGGTTTCTTATTGGTATATATATATTTTTTTGGTTCATGATATATAGTTGATATAAAATTTATCTTTAAACATGTAGAGACGGGTAATTCATACAACTTATAAAAAAAAAACATATTTATTTTTTTTGCATAAAGAAATTATCTCATTTCAGCAATTTATGGGAAGATCGCGAATGGCCGTTGTGGGAAGCTACGCACGCGAATTCAAACTGTCGACAAAACCAAAATAAGAAGGGACGAACTGAACAAGTCCCAATACACAATCATAAGTAACGTTCCAGGTACAGTTGTAGAACTAGCGCAGTAGGACACGGTATTAATTAATAATACTAAGGTATTAAGGAATAAGTTATAGTATTGTATACATTACGTTATATTTTTTTTACAATTGCTACGAAACTAGTCGGTCACGGTTGAAAATATTTTACGAGTATGACGTAACGATCGAACAAAAGTATGTCTTCACCGTTCTGTAAATACATAGGTAATTCATTGTGTTAATTGAGGCATAGGCATTTCGCAAAAACGTTATATATCACTGCTTTGCACGAATATTAGCACAATACAAAAACGCTAATTTTACAAAAATACTTTTTGATTTTATCTTGGTAAAAAATAGTTGTAGAACCAAGATTTCAATTTTCTATACTAATATTATAAAGCAGTAAAGTTTAATTGGTTCAACGGGCTAATCTCAGGAAATACTGACTCGAATTGAAAAAATCTTTTTGTATTGAATAGTCAACTTAGTGAGGAAGGCTATAAGCCATAATCATGCTATGTTTGTTTGTTTTTTTTTTTCTTATTTAGTAGGCTGAAACCGCGTAGCACACCTAGTTGTAAATAATAATATAATAACGCTAAAATTGTATCTTTAACTGTAAATTGACGATTTTTTTAATTGTGCGGTTATTTATGCAAAGCAGCGAGCTACAGAGCCGATAATTCTATTGACACAATAAATTGTATACATATTGTGAAATATAAGGCAGGTAAATTTATAAATCCATGAATATTGTAAGAATACATTTTAACTACTATGTGTAATGATGTAATTGACTGATTTATTTTATATACATTATTCATGTTTCGTCATGCTTTTTATCTATTTAACGACGGTACGAGATTAGCAGTTATTTTGCTTGATGAAAAACTAAAGTATTTATGGAAATACTTATATTAGCATAAGCAACATAATGTTCGATGTTTAACGATAATCCTATTTATATTTAATGTAAATAGTGTGTAAGAAGTGTATGAAATTGATCGTTTCTATAGTCTTTATCAAAACTGTTTCCGTCCATAGTTTTATAAGTTATTACACACAGTATTTTAATTTTTATACATTTTGTAAAACAAGAGCTTTAAATTAAAGAACATATTTTGTTACTTTTCTTTATTTTCTTACAAATCATAATATTTACAATTCATTACCTTCTACTATTATTTCAGTCTGCATGTTAATACGACTTTTTATATGATAATAAATTCATTCTTACCAAAATAGTTTTGATCGCCCCGTCATTATTCTCGAGACATAATGATATATTTTACAACTACAATATCAATTTATTTTCCATCAATCTTGCAAAAGTATATAATATGGCGGACGGCAATATATTTTACTATGAGGCGATATATTTTTCTTTGAGTAGGTGGTGTTATTATCAACACAATCATAATATTTCACGTTCCAGACCTTACTATATTATATGAAACGTCCTATATATAACATAGTAAACATTTTTAGTTGTTTGGAATAGTATTCAAAGTCCCCGTCATAATATAAAATGAAAATAAACATTTTTACAACAAAATAAATCCATAAATAAATTACAAACTTATTAACTAGTTTTAATCGTATTACTATAAATGCTTACACTTTTTTATTCGCAAATACTAAAGAACGCTTTATCATCGACCCATTACTAAACTACTGCCTAGACAGTTTTTTAAACAGAAAGTACTAAAGCCTAATCTAATTTACCACCCTTACTCTTGAAAATATATATAAACTTATATTTAACATCCATCGTTTCAAAAATAAATGACAATTTATTTCTAATAAGCAAATAAACATTAAAAGATGTGTCAGCATATAATATCTAGAAGTCTATTGAATAGAACTTTATCGAGATTAACAGACGGAGCGACACAAAACTCTACAAGAATCTAAATTCCATCATTCAGTTCAATACAAACCTCATAAATCAGATCATAACACTAAAGATAAATTCATTAGAATCTCTGTTGGAAGTTCCCCTGTTGTTGGTTACCGCCACCCTGTTGTTGCCCTCCGAACATCATTTGTTGTTGTTGATGAAACTCTTGTTGACCACCACCTGTCGCATTGTTGCCTTGTGTAGGGCCTGAAAAAAATATTAATAATGATAAATGGCACATATAACACAAAGAAAATAATGCACCATAAACAGAATAGACGGCATTTCTGTGGTACGTTTGCTCATTACGTATGAGCGAGATAAATATGCAAAAGACCCCTATTTGAATGATATTCTGTAGACTAATACATAATACACACATAAATATACAGTTTATAAAAAAGGCAATAACCCCATTTTATGTTCCCATTGTGTTTTAGCATCTGTAAGCAACTTAACAAGCCTTAACACATGCCATACAGAAGTGTTGTTTACCAGATGGCTATGTTTAAAACACAATAATATAATATATAATATACAATAATTATATTAATGTTATTTAAATCGTTATCTGATATTATATTTATTGCTAAAAAGATATCGGCGCTTATATAACAATACCGCGCAAGTGATATTTAGTAACTTTTCAGGAGACACTAAAATCTGTACCTGTAAATTTTGTCTGAAGAATGTCATATAAAATTTACCAAATATCACTTGCGCGATATTGTTATATAAGCGACGATATCAGAAAACTAAAAACATGATTACCTGGCATCCTCATTCTTTTAGCATTGTTACCACCATGATCGTGGCTGTTAGCTTGAACTTGATTTTGTTGAGTCTGAAAATAATTATTATACACTGTTAAAGGTGGTGTTTACATGTTTGCTTATTTCAATATACAGTTAATTGGACATTGCAACTAATATAAATTTTCAATACTATAGATCTAAGTTATTGCTTGTTTAATAAATAAATAATATTTCTGAGGCTGAATTAATCTGAAAGATCTGAAACTGATTGAAAGATTAGTTCAATATTTGCTTAAAAAACAAATATACAATTACATTAAAAATACAATTATAAGGTTAATATAATACCATTAGCCATTAGCCTCAAGTACTGGACATAGGCCTCTTCTAATGAGTGTTTTTGCCCAAAGAAATCACAATTTATACAGGGTTATTATTCAATTATTAGAGCTATGGCAAAAAATGCTTACATTAGGCTGCTGTTGCTGCTGATTTTGACGAGCTTTAGAGTCACTCTTGTCTTCCTGATCATCATCGGTCAAGAACTCTCTCTTTGGATAAGGTATCGGACAGCCCGCAAATACGTCCTATAAATATAATGTTTTAAAATAAAGAATTTTTTAACTAAATTCAATTATACCATACAAATCTCAGAAATTGATTATTCCCTTATATTACCTTAGTGGAAAATTAGTTCGCCGTCCATTTGATGTTAAATACGACATCTGTTCAACAACAAATAGTGCATTCAAATGTTTAACTACCTTCAAGGAATTGTTTGAATGCCATCAGCTCTTTGAGGTTCACCACTGGATATAGACCTTCCCGAAAGGCAGGAGGTGTTAATGTTAAACAGGAAAACATTTATGTACATTTCTTGAATTTTGTGCCTCAGTCTCAGAAAGAGGATCTAAGTCACAATTAAATTTTAGAATATAAGTTCGAAATTTCGTATTCATGACTTTACATCTGTAGTATATAAACTACTGTACCTGAGTTGGCAAAGGATCTTCTGAGAAATAAGGGTCCTGCATAGCTTGCTCTGATGTTATTCTTCTATTTGGATCCATTAATAAAAGTCTTTGTAGAAGACTAAACGCCTTACTGTCTGGTTTTATCTTATGTCTATCCATATACTTGCTTAATGAGCAGTTTTGATAACTGGAATTATCACAATATTTTGTCAATTTCTCTGTTCACACATTAAAATGCTGCTAAACAATGACACATACATTAAAATCATAATAATAGCAATAATAATTTTCCTTCCAAAATATATGCACATTGGTATGGCAGTATAAATAAATATTGTGTATTACTTTTATTTTAAAAGTGATATAGCAAACACCCAGATTAGCAATCTCTATTGGTTAGGGTTGTACCTGCAGTGAGGCTCCGACACATTACTTTCCCTGAGGATTAGGTTGGAATACCTAACATGAATATAGAATAATGATAGAAGGTAAACCATACTAGAGTATGGTTCTGGGTAGACCCAGAACACAATAATAACTTATTATGCAATTTCACAGCTGTACAGCGTTTGCAGTGTTTAACACTTGTCTGTTCCAGTTTGTACTGGTTGTAACTGCTGTATCCAGTCTGAACTGGGTAAAACAGTTGTGTTCCCATTTGCAATTGATAACATAGTTGTTATAAAGCACTAATATATGTAGTAACAACATTCAGTTCAAATGGGTTCTACCAACATATGAATAACTATCTGCAAGTCTACAAATCTGTATTTATAATTGAATATGATTTATACATGTATTCAAACAATGCAACAAAACGAATATAGAATCAAAACTAACTTTGATCTCTTAAAATCTTTGACTAATGTTGCATGTTCTGGCATTTTTCTTATATCTTCCCAATCTTTCTCTTGAGGGAAGCCCATGACATTGAATATTCGGTCCAGCTGGTCATGATGATATGGATTACTGGTTTTAATGTCTTCCTGACGACAATGGAAAATTGGCTCCGACGTCAATAATTCTGCAAATATGCAGCCTATTGCCCAGATATCTGAAAACGACATAGTACTATGTCATATATATATCTATATAGATATCACATGATATAAGAACATATAAAAAATAATGTTATGAGATGATAATATACAAATAATTTAGTATTACATATGTGATAACTTTCATTATTCAATAATAGATCATCTTGCTTTGTTTTGTGTAGATATGTATTATTTTTTTACATTTTAACATGTCATAAGCAATATAATGTGGAATAAATGTAAAAATTAAAAATAGAAATATATTATGCGTAATAAGTTAAGTGACGTCGGGCAGTCAGATGTTGGATGGGTGACCACTCATGGTATATTTACATGTGCATAACCGTTTATCAAAAGGCACATTACAACGTTATTCCCTATTGCTCTCAAAGGATTGCAGTTACTCAGTCTTATCAGAGGCTTTATACCAGGGTTGGCCACAAACCCTCGAGAGTATATATTGAAGTATATTTGAGATCTCTCCCAGTGGCGTAGATAAATTTTGCCCACCACTGAGACATAAAAAGGATTATAGCAATCACACTTTTGGAATAACTGAGTTAAATCCTGAAAAGTTGGTAGTTCATAATTTACTTTATAAATTAAAAGTGGTGATAATTCATAATTAGTAGTATGTAGACACGTAGATGTTTACAATTACAAAATATTGATTTATTCTTGTGAAAAGTTATCCACATCCTATATCACTAACAGAAAAGAGTAAAAGAATATTACCTATAGCTTTAGTATAATGCCTTGCACCGAGTAGCAACTCTGGAGCTCTGTACCAAAATGTAACTACTACTGGGTCCAAATCTGCGAGAGGTTTTAGGGGTGCATTAAACAATCTTGCAAAACCCATATCTGCAATCTTTACCCTACCCCTTTCTGGTCCCTCACCCATCACTAGAATGTTGGCCGGTTTCTGAAATGTTCAATGCTGTAAGATGATGTAAATGTTTACTTAACATTTGAAATAAGCAAACAACTGTATGTACATTACTCCTCATATCTTAAATCTCTCTTAAAATGCTACTAGTATCCTTATATTTTTGAAATATTTAAAGAATCAATGCAGAAATTTTTGAGGTTACCTTTGTCATATTTTAAGAAAACAATATCATTGTTGATATACAATCATAATAGTACATTCCAGCTTTAAGCAGTATGTAGAAACTGTACAAGGACTAATCATACTAGAAATTGTAGTTATTACAAAAAATATATATACATGAGTACCAACAAAGACTCGTAGGATCTAATGTTTGTTATCTTAAGGGCCACAATTGAGTTAAGTAACAGCAGTACATCAAGTTGAGTTACATCAGATTTACTTAACACATAAACAATTGCATAGCCAATTTTTGGGAATCATTCCTATGGAGATTAGCTTAATTTTTTTTTTATATAACCTTAGAATTCATAAAAATGCTTTACAGAATTTTTCATAGTATTTCAACTTAATATCATGAGTATATAATATTACTGTATAATTATGTTTAAATTTTAGGTACATAATATAATAAGATACAATAATTACCCTAATTAAGGTTAATTCATGTTTATCCTACTTAATGTTTTCTACATTAAAACTATTTACTACCCAACAATACCCACTCAAAACTTAATTATAATACTGTTTATATGTATATTTCAAAATTCTGTTAATAAATCTTCAATTGCAGGTTAACCTTAAAATCTTAGGAAATTTGTACTTAATCAAATTTTGGATCAATCATCTGTAAGATGAAAATCAACCCAACCCATGTAGTTTCTGTAACTAAACACATACCAGATCTCTATGTAGAACCCAATTTGAATGCAAGTAGTGTATCCCATCCAGTATTTGATACAGCAGACTCTTCACCATGCCTTTGGGAACCATAACTGACTTTTTGTTTGCTTTTGCAGCCCTGTGGAACTTGATGATATGCCAAAGGTCATGTTCAGCATAATCGAAGAGTAACCACACCTTGCGATCAGTATGGGACAGGAACACTCTTATCAAATTGATCACATTAGGATGTTTAAGTTCCCGCAGCAACTGTAAGAGAATTATCTAAATGTGGATTTACTATGATTTGATTAGTTTACAGTAAGTTATGTTCACAGACAATTTACCTCATTATAAGAGGTCAGTGAAGGTAAAAGTCATCACAGAAATAATAATTGATGTGTATTTATAATTTTTCACCCATGATGATTCCCCAAGAACAATTCGAATATTATTTGTATTAATTTTGTCAACTCTTTTTTTTTAAATGAAGTTGAAGCAACAATTGTGCACCTGAATATTCATCTGATAATTAAAGACCTCTACCGCCCATGGACATGTGTAACCAATTCCCCTTAAAACAATGGGTTTATGTGGTTTCAATAGGTAGTCTTGTGGTGAAAATTATTTTACTGTTTTAATATAATTCACAAAATGCGTCATAATAGTATAAAATATTAATAAGTCTTAAGTAAGGTATTATAATTTTTATTAAATCAAATGTAAAATTGATTAAATCTGAGTTCATAGCAACACACTAGGATTCCTTGTGCTATGGATGCAAAGATAAATTTGTAAATGCCTTTATCCAGGATAAACTGTAAATTTGTTATTTATATATTGTACTGGCCAGTGATGGCTCCCTTATTAGTGTCATTCCGTTATGGTAACCACAGCTTTGCAGGTAATCAAGCAGATAATTACTAAAGCAATGAAGTACAACACTTACCGCAACAAGTTATTTAATAAATATGTAGTACTCACCGCTATTTCTCGGCAAGCAGACATTGATAGGCCAGTACCTTCTATCTGTTTGAGTGCGTAGTCTTTAGTATCTGAACCATCTTTCCTCCTGGCTTTATACACATGACCGTAAGTACCCCGGCCAACTTTACAACCTTCGTAGTCAAACAAATCTTCTACTTTAGACCTTTCGTTTTGTGTTTTGATTTTGAAATCGTAGTCCATCATAACCGGTGCCATTGTTTTGTTGTTTTGAAAATTGTCCGCCATCTCGTCTTTTATACTTGCTTATTCCTGTATTTAATTTAATGAAAACCTGTCTAAGTACATTATTTTAAAATAAATAGTTTAAGTATAAATAAATCGAATATAATGTAAAGCTTGTAATAAAAAACATATTATTAGCGTCTAACCAAATAGTAACAGATGCTGTGAATGAGAGTACTAAGTAATAATGAAAATAAAATTTTATCAAATATTATTCAAAAACTAAAACAATTTATTTTTTGTATGCGTAAAATACTTGTAATTGAAACTTTTTGACGTATTGATTCAAAATTCAAGTGTGATGTGTCTTTTTTTTAATTATTTCAGTTTCGGCTTCTTGCTTTTTATCCCAAGACTAAACGTCAGAAAATTCACAGACTATAAAATAACAATAATTTTATCCATTTATTAACATGGGATATCTACACTTCTCGATTTGATCGACCAATTAGATTATGTTGCTAACCGACCATCTTTGAATTGGCGAATTTACGTCTTATATTATACTTTACTAATTTTCTTGATATGAACATACATTTATAATTTATAATATACTATAAATTAACAACTTATATCTATAATAATACTCCTAGATTCGTTGAAAACAGGGGACCATTCAAGTCATTTTTTGTAGTTGATTAAAAGCTCTTTAGCTTTCCTTAATAATTTTAATTTAATTAAATTTTAACATTCCACTTATAGTAGGTAATAATATTTATATATTTAGCTAAATGTAGTAGGAAACTAATGAGTAGATATCATTTGATGAGGCATCACTTGCTCACAATTAAGTAAACATTGTGATTGTGAATAAGTTAGCAGCTTGATTTTTATAAGGTTTAGGGTTTAATTCTTGAATTACGCAGAACTACATTTTATTGATTATTTTGAGATTTTAGTCTTGCCTATTGATTAGATGGCATTGGCAACACTGTAGTATGATTGTCAATTTCCAGTTTCCACCATTCATTTCGCAGTCAGCTCGCAGTAATGGATTTCGTAATCAATATCAAAACAATAAGTGTGTTTAAAATTGTGTTCAGTTTAGTTTATACGAGAATAATGCTTAAAAAATTCTCGTGAACTATTATAACTTATGTTACACCGTTTTCTTTAGTTTTCTATAATGGCGTGCTGTAAAGAGGAGATAGAATATAACGACGTTACTGAAACATTGGCTAACACTTTCGGTTCAGTATTAAGTCGAGATGTGATATATACAATCGTGGAGAGCTGCTCAGGAGATCGTTAGTATCCTAATTACTTTATATTATGGTGCAAGTTTACTGCAGAGTTCATTTTTTGCAATTGTATAGGTATAAGTTATTGCGACTGCGCGCCATGTTTATTGATTGATTGTGCATCCATAACTTGCAATATTGCGCCTTATTTTATAAGCATTTAGGTTTACAATGTGTCGATGCGATATATTATAACTAGCTATGTTTCTATTTATGCTTTATTCAATAATTTGTTCGGGGAAGGGGTGTATGGGAGCGTCCTTTGATGTTAAAATAGCACTGAGTTTGATGTTATAAAAGAGATTTGATCTCTATTGTGATTGGTTCATTTATTGTCCGTATTATGAATGGATTAAATATAACATTTAAACATGATATTACTTGAAACATATTAAAATTAAAAATTAATGCAGGTTTTTAATGCCTATTGTATGGGCAAATAAGTCTTGTATGAAAACATAATCTATAAATACTTTCTTGTTGATTGTTCTTGAAATATCTATTGTATATTGATAGTAAAAACATTTATCAAGTACAATCTTTAAACAACAAACATGATAAGAAATAAGTATTTTCATAGTTGTCACAATCTAAGAGGCCAATTTGGAAATTCTGTACCATGAGAACGAAAGGGTTTTAATTAAATATTTGGGCAAACTAAGTTAGAGAGTTGAAAGCGTCAGGTGGCAGAACCAGTGGAGTTTGAGGAAAGGAGGTATCAGCACTACACCTATTTCTAGCGTGAAGTTATTCTTGCATTTCGGTAGAAGTGCGTGGTTGCCGGCTTACTTATCGCAGGTGGTAGAACTCTTTGTCTTGACTCTGGAAGCACCACCGCCACACCTGTTTCTGAGTAAT
>DWLI01000329.1:0-23004 GCA_018249915.1 Cecropterus dorantes dorantes
GTCTTCTCTCCGAATGAGAGAGTTTTAGACCATAGTCCACCGCGCTGGCCAAGTGCGAATTGGTAGACCATTACAAAAGTATATCTTATCTTTAAAATTATTGATAATGACCACTTTAATTATATCTTAATTCCAATACAAAAAGTCATTATCTTTTGTCAAAAACAAAAAAAAATCTCAAGTACATTCCAATAAAGTGATGTTAATCCATACAGCTCTACGGATAGAGAGAGAAACAGAGAGAGAGATAGAGATAGATGAGAATGTTTACGAGATAGGTATAAACCATTACCACTTTTAATCAATATCGACCTGCGGCTTATCAGTCACAGTAACACTCGAGTACATGATATTGTTAGATAGGCAATAGAATTGTATAGTCACCCTGATATAAAGGGTCCTAAAGGCCATGGACATTTGTGTTAACAGTGTAAATACGCTAAATTACTACCTGTGGTGATGGCTCCGCTTACGTAGACTAAGTAATATTACAACCTACTACTATGAGGGATGAGTACCACCCTTTCTCCCCCCTCATCCCAGATGACTCATTCATTACCACAGTTATTTAGGATACTTGCGATCCAGTTTCCCTTACGGCATGTACTATTTTTTTCCAACACAATATATTCTCTACTTATCATAATTATATACACTTAGTTACTAAAACCTGGCTTGATAATGTATTATCTATTACTATAATAAACTAAAAAATAAGAGTAGTATCTATCAGATGTTTTACAGTAGGTCCCAATTAGTTCCCCTGTAGCCGAGTAGAATACGGCTACGGTATCCCCTGCCTGTCGTCAGAGGGGACTAGAAGGGGGCTTCTGGAGTTGCGGGCGGCTAAAGTGGGACCTAGAACCGTCTCGCCAACAACCCCAAGAAGGACAACTCCGAAAAAAAAAGGTATCAATTAGTACCTACTGTGAAATATCTGATAGAAGAAACTATTTATTTAAACAAATAGAGAGTCGTTCTATTAAATTCCAAATTAGTCTTTAGAGGTAGCAACGTATTTGTGACTGGCCCGAAATAGTCGGACCTCAATTCTATTGTACTTGAATACAGATTTCTTTGTCTTTCAGAGCAGCAATGACCATTTACTAGATGATATGCATACATATATGCTACTTCAAAGTTACAAAAACAGCAAACATAGCGTTTAGTAACGCGTAATAAGTTTTACGGAAATTACAGCACATGTTCATGGAAATAAAGCGACATTCGGGCCTGTCGTATATCTATTACGTACCTACTTAAACACGTATAACACGCATGAGGGATTTGTTAAAGCATAATAAATGTATGTAACGCGAACTCATAATTGGATATTGAAATACACCGCACTTATGATAAATATCTAAACAATATTAAACTCGGAGAACATTGGCTTTAACGGTTGAAATCTTACTTATTATTATAAAGATGAAAGTTTGTAAAAATTGATTTTTATTACTGTTTCACGCGAGAAGAACTGATTGAGATGAAAGTTAGCACATAGACAGTTATCTAGATTAGGGATTCCCAGAAGGGTCAATATCGACCACCCATAACCGGAGAAACAGTAAAGTGAGGTTAAAGATTTTTCTTCGACTACCGGGGTCCGTATCAATTTATTTTGGTAAAAGAGTTCTTTTGCCCAAAATAGTTTGAAAATCCCTGATCTAGTATAACACAAGGGATACTACTATTGTAGAACGTAACTCGTGCGGACGCAGGAAAAGCTAGTGATTAATAAGTTGGTCGTCATTTAGATTTCTGCTTAGCCGAAATTCGAACCAAAAACCCTCTGCATTGATATATCATATTGATGTTTGGCAGTAAGTCAAGTGTTTAATCAGGGTCAATTTATTTATTTTACTGTCGAGATAGACTACGATCTATTATACTTTGACAGTACGTCAGATGCTATCAAGGATATAGCTATTGTATATTTAAAATAATTTATATCTACCTAATACTGACCAATACCATTTTCTGACTATGCCTCTTTCAATAGAAATTGCTCCTCTATTCTTTATATACTTTTATTATCAGGCAAAAAAATACAGTAGTTATTTGTAAAGTAATATTTGAAAGCTTTTATTCAAGTGAATATTCAAGGTACTAATTTCTTTGTAGAAAACCATTATACATACAATGTCATACATATATTCATACATAACATTCTAATTTTTTACTACAACCGTGTTCAACAAAGAGTACTTATACGTAAATGCAACCTTTTAACAATAATTAACCATGACACAATTATGCTTTTAACTCCCGGGTTATATTATGCTTTGAACTCGGCTGGCAACAGCTAATCTCGCACAAATCTCACCCTAGTAACAAAAATATTTTAAAACAAGTCCCTTACCGTGCAGTCGTCGGAACAAGAGGCGATGATGTTGTCATTGAACGGGTTCCATTTGATGTCGAGCACCGGGCCCTTGTGTCCGGTCACACGGCTCGCGTTGAAATCTAGGCGGCCCGTCTGAAATGACAAGGAAACAATTTACAAAAGGTATAATTCCCCATCAATCCGGTGCCGTCTACAAGTCGAAAATTTTTTCGTAAATACATTCGTAAATATCTTACATTTTTAAGTTTTCGAAGCAAATAACAGTTACCGACATTCATTAGCATAATTTTAAGGGAAAATCTTGAGTAAACCTAGTTTAACTTACAGCCTGAAAGTTTTATATACTGTTTTCAAAGATCATGTATCTTTGAAACCGTCTTACTCCTATCTTTGGTGGTCGTCGTCTGTGGTCTAAGAACTAAGCCTAGCAGGCTTGGAGGTGGGACAGTAATCGATTGTTGCAAATGTTCTGGTTCCGGGTTGAACCATTTATAAAATTAACTTCGTCAAGCAAAATTATAAACAGGAATAGGTACCTACTATTTCATATTTTACAGATAGATAAATACATTTTTACACTGACTAAAAATGTTGAAAACATCTAAACCGATCATGATTGGCGCAAAGATGTAGGATTATAAATGATTTACTTAGTTTATGCGCACATTTTGAAGGCCAACACAGGCCGACTAACCGAAGTTAAATATTGATCACTATATCGAATCAATTGCGATAACAGTAAAATATATTCCGAGCTATTTTAAAACGGAATCATACCTCAGTCTTACATCGCGAAGCTTATTTTAGATCAATTATGGCGTGTAATTACCATGTGATTCGATACGAGCAACGGGTTCAAATCGTTGCAACAATAACAACACAAAATTAAACAGTTTGTTAGATACATCTCGCTAAGATTGATAGCTTTTTAAACATGATTTTAGAATGGGAGAAAGATGACTTGAAGTCCGATATTTATATATAAATAAAATAAAACCATCATTTTGTTTGTGTTAAAAATCGTTATGGCTCTTATTCAATGTCATTAAATCACAACAGACTAAATGTACACATATAAGTTTTGTAGCAAATAAAAGTCTATATAAGAATTATGCATATAATTAAAATAAAATAGATTAAAACAAAGAATTAGTCATATTATGTGTCTTTTTTTAAAGTTAATTGTTTATGATGGGTTTAATTACGCTCGAATTAAGGTCACGGTGATGGGCAACTAGAACATAGAAATCTTTTTTTCCCTATCAAAATCTATATTAGACTTATTGATAATTAGTTTATTTAATATATTTCTGTACCGAAGTTCACCCATTGTTGTTGGAGTTCAAGATCAAGTTTACAATAAATAAAATTGTGTCATGTCATTAAATATGATTAATTATAATAGCCATTAAATACTTTGTCTCGATCCCGTAGTGATTTTAAAGAGTTGTTATTTTAAATCAGAAACTGAATATCAAAATATTTTAGTACAATAGTAACAATTGTTTATATTAGTACAATGTAAATAGGATTTCAGAATAAAAATCTTGAGTGATTCACATTTATGGTTCTTTTTTGGCAGGACCACCAAGTAACGCTTTGTACAATTGGTACATGCTTGGCTTATTGGCAGACAATTACATGACCCGTACTGTTTGAGATGTGAGGTCTATGTTAGACCTCACACTTCAAGATCCAAAGGGCTTAACCGGAGCATCCGACCCGAGCGTCTATATCAGGGAACGCTAAAAGCAATGACTTAGTAGGCGGCAGTCTGCTTTCTGTGATGTTTAGTGTCCAACCGAAGGTCGATTCTTGACCGAAACCGAAGCCAAACCCGAAGGTTCAAAAACTATAAGAAATTTAGTTCTAAATTGGCTAAAACTGAGTTTTTTTAACAATTTTTGTATATACGATTTTTATTTCTGTAGATAAAGATCTATAGATCTTTATCTACAGAAATAAAAATTGTTGATATAGTCAGATTGAATATAAATAACTTCTAGAGCTGATTAAAATATCCTCGCTACTTTACTAAAATGATAACAATTCGAATAATATAAATTACATACACAATTGGCAAGCCCACAATGTAGTTTTTCTTACAATTGCGCTTTACCAATCTTCGTCGCGGTATCGTGTATTCGTTATAGTTCGTTTAATTTAGGTGTTTGCTAGGACCTTAAAACTTCCATTCGGTTACTTTGGCCCATTTAGGCCGAAACCGAAGTTTTGCCGAAGGTGGTTTTTATGGCCGAAGGTGGCGAAAGCCGAAGTTTCGGTCGGACATTAACAATGTTCAACATCGCGATCTTTATTTTCGGCGACTTAAATTCGTAACAATTTAATTGATAGCCGAAGAAAGGGGCGCTGCAATCAAGTTTCTGTCTCGATTCGAAAACAACAGGCAGGATTCACATCTTTATTTTAATCATGTTTAGGGGTGATTACATATGTCAACAGGGGACGAAAATTATTCAGCATTAGGTGGACTGAATGAATATTTGATATATTAAAATTGTGCTTGTTAAAAAAAAATATATTGAAAAGTTTAAAAAAAAATCTTTAATTTTCCCGGCCAAAATTCAAAATTGCCATTATATCGTCTATCTAAGACACTATTTAATCAAACGAATTTAACGAAACCTATGTCACTAATAAAGAAAATTACACGAAGAATATACAAAGCTACACAAGACATCTTTAAAGTGAATTAAAAAGTTTTATGACATTAATATGAGCAAGGTTAGTGTCTTTGTAAGAAACAGTACAATTAGAATTTAATAACATTAGAGATGCAAGACAGATGCGAACAATACGTGCTAAAAGTGACACGTCGCTCCACTGTGATATGCTAATCAATTGGCCGTGATGAATGCCTAATGACGCAGGTTCAGACAAGGTCGATTATAGATTTTATTGTTACTTTTATGATGAGAGTTTCGCACTGCATATAAATGCATTCGCTTTTTCTAAGTGCCGTGTAATAAATCATTTAAATTCATTTTAATTATTATGTTCACAGCGAACTCACTTTCCCTCTGTCTACTGTCTGTTGAGAATTATCATATTATCTGCATAAATAAGCATTGACAGGTCCTTCCTGTCTGTTATGTCAAAATAATTGAATATAACATTACATTTTCAAAAGCAGCACCTAAAAAACCATCATTAAAATAATTACCTGTCTGCTTCGATTAAATTTGAAAACCACTGAAGCATTTTGAACAGAACTTTCACTTAAGAAGATTTTTAAGCTTAAAAACTTTTCACAAGAAACTGGTTGAGTTTAGTTTAGAGATAATAAATAGTTTTAATATTAGCTATTTTGAAACGCGTTATAGTCTTTAACATATTTGTATAGAACCACTCTGTAAAAGAAACAAATATTTCATGAAATTCTGAGTATGATATTCTAACTAATGTCATAAATAATAAAGTCTGTAAGAATGTATGTGGGTTTGTTACTCTTTTATGCAAAAACTACTGATCGGATTTTGCTGAATTTGGCGTGATAGTTAATGCCCTGGGTTAATGGGATATTACTACCGTGGTAAACGTGACTAAAGCAGGCGAACTTACGGGAATAATCTAGTAATACATAAAATTGTGCCATTTTGAGAATCCTGGTTGTTTAACCAACCTTCTTGTTGACAATTCTGTGTGCGACTTCTTTTAGGTTCAAACGTAGAGACAATACGTAGAAGTACAAAGAATTCGATGTCATGTGTCTACCATTGAATCTAATAGAATATGATAAATTATTTCTTATAGATACTAAAATTAAATTAATAGAGACCATATAGATAACCTACATCGTATTTGAAGTTGATACATAATCATTCGCACTTATCTACATTACATAACAACATCTGGATTAATTTGTCTTTAGACACAATGACTATACCTAAAGCCAAAAATCTACGACAAAAGCTGTTATCCATATTCCTACAGTTTCAATCAACATAATAGAGAAAACATAGGTTCAGTATGAAGTCATATGGGTGACATCATGTTATTGCATATAACCTTTTTAAGAACCTTATACCTACACCGATATTTGATTACCATGTCGCGGATACACGGTAATATGTGTAAACACTTTAAAGTATAAGTATCGTAGAATGATGTAAACGTTTACAACTTTACACTTCACGCTTTGGTGTCCGTAAGATTTGTTTAATACTTAACGACAGGCTAATATTATGATTACTTCACATATTAAAAGTTATTAAGTTGTGAGACGACATTTTAGGTTTTGTTTTTAGTCCAACAAAGGAAACATTACTTTTTGTCTATTAGTGTTAATTTTTATAAATATCATAGTTTGGGCTAAATATTCAGCTGACAGGTCCTAAAATTTCTGATTTGTCAAAAATAAATGTATATATTTTTACAAATCATAATTCAAAATTTCGCTCACGAATTTAAAAGATATTCGCCGAAATATTTTCTTTACAACAATCCAGTAATTACTGTTACGATAGATAAATTTCGTTACTTTGGATGTAATTACTGTCACAATCGATAAATTTCCTAAATAAAAAATATTAAAATCTACACAGCATTTTTAAAACAAATCTTTAAAAGGTAAGATGCACATATAAGACAATAACGAAATCATATCGAAGCGATTTAGGCATAAAACAATAAGTCTATGTAAAGACAAACATCGAATACGAACTTTAGGCACGCTCCTTGGTTTATTCATGAAAACAAACTCACTTAGTGTATTGGGTTAACGATGTTGGTGTCCCGCTTCCAGCGAATATGGAATTGGGACAAGTCGACATCGGCAAAACAATCCACTTACGGAATTTATTGTCTACACAGCTGAGGCCCGCAGTTTTACTAACTTTTAAAAAAATGTAACGTAACTTGTAACATAACGTGTAACTAAACTTTTCATAAATGTTTAAGATTTTTTGAGAATGAATGATATATTAAGATACGAACTATAAATGAGTTGAAATGAATGAGTTTATCAATCTGTTAAATTTAAATCGATTGCTATTCGATTATGTTCAAATCGAAGCGTGTCAAAAAAAATGTGTAAATTTTGTAGATAATTTTATATTTTATATTTCATAACTGTCCTTATCAAATATAAAATATAAAAAGAAAGAATGTACTTTTTTAAGATAACTTACACGCATATTTTCTGATGATATAACGTTAATTAATTTAAGATTTTATATGTTGTGTTGAAAAGATGTTGAACTGTTTACAATCCTTAAATGATATTTACAATTGATTTTAAAACATTATTATGTATTTTTGTACTAATACGAACTTCTTAAGAATTCCAAGCTATTACAATTTGCTGAAAAGAAATGTAGTATCATTTCTTTTCAAACGACGTTAAAAATCGTCTAAATCTAAAAATTGGAACTACAATCTTACAATAAAAAAACACATTCTGTTGACTAGCATCAGAATCTTAAATATGCAGTTTGACTGCATATTTATTTGCCGATTCTCTAAAATAAAATATTTTTTATGAAACTTACATGATCCAAGGGTAGGACGAGGAAAGCGCCTCCACCAGCGACTTCGGTGACGATAGCCACGAATTTGGGGTTCACCGCGCAGAAGTTGGAATCATGGGCGTTCCTCGTTATCTTTATATTGTCGTAGCATCTCTCCCGCTTGAAGGAAACTCCGTATACATGACGGAATTTGGAGCTCCTTACGCCGCGGAACCATACCTAGAAAGTTATCAGATATTACATTCCCTGTTTGATAATAAGTGTTCACTTTTGTCAAAAAATATTAATTTTAAATAAAAAATTATCAATATTTAATTTGAAATTAAAAGTAAGTTCAAACACCTACTGGTTTTTAATTCTGTTTTTTCCCCAATCTTAGGATTAATATTACTACAAATTTAAATACGATTACACAGTATTTATTCTTTTAAACAATAACGTTATCCACATCGGTTTTTAATCCGATTTGATTAAATAATATTATTTATAAGCTTTTTCATTTCTATTCAATTCACAAACACGTGTCAAGCACAACGACAATTTAGGGTACACAAAACACACAATTTAAATGTTCTAAGAAAAAAATTTAAACCTTACAAACACGCATTACGGAGAAAGCTGAATAGACATAATTCTGCTGTGCATATAATTACGAAAAGTAAAGATGAAGATATTAATTACTACGCTACTCTTTCTAGTGGATCGTGGGAACAATTTTATTTGTGGAAAGAACTAAACTGAATGCCCGTTCACAAAGCATCAATTTTTTGCTAATTTAGGCAAGTGAAGAAGACTCTGTAATTTATTAAAATAAAAACCATAATTCTGTAATCAAAGAATAGTTTGTTTAAACTATGATCTTGGGGTATATTAAATGAGTTCAGCCATTGACCTCATTCGTTTATTTGCATGCCACATACACTTAGGCGATGAAACAATGTACTCCTGAGAATAGAGTCCAATTAACTAAATTCTTACTAAGTTATTTAACGCTTTGTGCAGACTAGTCCACGAAGTTGTACCACGTACGAATGTACTAACAACGATAAAATGTAAACAATACAGCATTCTATTGTACAGCCCAAAGGAAAATAAAACAAAATATATGTCCTGTTTGACATGCAATAGACCACTAGTCCAGCCAAATACGATAGAACAACTTAGTTTTTGTGATTGGTTTTATTCGGTTACTTTAGTTGGATTCTGAACGGAGTCCAACGTGTCCTCTTTTATTTTATTATATATGCAAAAAAATCATATTTATTTTTATAGAAAAAATAAAACAATTATTGCAACTACATAAGGCGTCCTTAGCAAAACTATATATGAGAATAACGAATTCTGTGTGTACATTATAGTTTTAAGTTTAAGACTAATGATAAGCATCTCGAACATTTCTTGGCTAACAGTAGCGTGCGGACTTTTTGCGGATATTAACAAACAGTAGTCTCGTTGTGTCTATTATCTTCTAATCTCATTTCTTCTATTCAAACCCAATCTCACATTTAAAATGAAAAATCTTATTTACTAAGCATGAACTTAAAAATAAAAAAGTGCAAATAAATTTAAAACAATACCTGTGAATTAGTCATGTCGCCGTCTCTACCTGGTGCGATATCAAGGCATGCACTACATTAGAGTCGCACTCCAAAACTATGTATACAGTCTGTGCATTTTACAAAATATAACCATGTACACAAGTAACATAAAACTCAGGCGCCCACAACATCACGAACTGCAAAATAAACACTGAAAGTTGCAAAGAAACAAACAACTTTGAACATAACAGTGAAAAGAAAATAGATGTGCAAATAATAGGGAGTAACTATTTGAACTATTACATATAGTGGTCACTACATCACTGACGATCTGTGCTGGGCCGTATGAAATGGTAATTGACTGTTATTATGACAGAATTGGCGCGTGTCTCGAGCAGAAAAAAAGAGAAAAGAAACATTAAAATGCTGCGCTGCAGCCGATTCTAAGAGAAATAAAAAGTAATTTATCGCGATAAGGAGATAAATACCAACTGAACATGAACTGAAATAAAACGTTTGACGAAATTACATAACGTAATTTGAATATTAGTTACTTTCTATACCGTGAGCGTTACATAAAAATAATGTTTTGCCGAATGATGCATCAGATTACATGCTTCTTGAATTCATAACTTAACACTTCGTTCCGTTTATTGTTTATGATGATTGTATGATGAACAGAAAATTATTAATTTCGTTTTACAGAGGTTCGAAATGCCCGTTATTTCATATCAACATCATTATTTTCGTCTTAATCATCCGTTGTTTGATTATTCTGTTGGCAAATGATGATTGGTTTTCATACGTCGTATTTTCTTTAAAAAAGTCTTTATTCAATTTATTAGTTTTACAAACTGATAATACTTCAAGTAATACATGCTAATAAAATAATGTTGATTTTATTAAGCAATACTGTAAACATTTAGGCGTTTTCGTTGCATGCTCCAGTGAGACTGTTACATGTTGATCACGGAGCGTGACAGAAAGAAACAACAGTGCAAGAGCTTCTAATTGTTCGCAGGAGTCCAGATACGGCCGCTGATGTTGCGTCACCGACAGATATGATATAATTACTACTCGTGAAGTATGTAGACTGAGGCATTCGACAGTAGAGCTCACAGACGGATTTCTTGCATAGAGAATTCAACGATTGGATAATGTAGTGGTTTGTAAAATTAACCAGTGGCATTAGAAATTTAATTGAATGTTTATTCATGATCTCAAATTAACTCCTTGTTGCACGACAAAAGTTTGCAATACGAAAAAAAAAAAAATCTACAAATCTTAAGGGGCAGTCTGGGGCATTCTGCAGAGGTTAGTTTCCATTTAGGTTTAGTTCTGTTAATTACTTGATCCCACTATATATTTGTTGTTTGCATTCATTGTCCTATTTTGGTTCTAGATGATCTGAAGTTTATAAAAGTAATTGAAGAATAGAGGCTGTTAAATTATTGTAATCTGATATCAACAGACTTATACAATAGAGTGAAAAATATTACTTGGACCTAATACCATCATATGTTATCATATAAAGATTTTTTCCTTTATCTCATTGAAATAGCAAACGAGCATGCAGTCCACCTGATGGTTTCTGCCGCCCATGGACATCTGTAAATAATTTCATATAGAACAGAGGTTTTATACCAATGCGTTGCTACTCCTGAGGACTAAGATGGTCACCTCGTACATAAGCGATTTAGGGAGTAACAGTTGACGAAAGTTTAGCCATCTTTATACATTTACTTATTTACTACATTAATTATTACATATTACTGAGAATGTCAGGAATTATCATTTGCAGCAGTATTTTCACAATTCCAAAAAGAAAATTATTCTGCAAAAGCTAGCTAAAATATTACAAACTAGCTAGCTAGTTTATAATATTAGTATTCTGGAATAAAATTGTATTAAATTGCTGGAAATAGTATAAAAATATACTACAACTACACATACACTAATTCACTGGCTTAAAGAAAATAAAAAAGTATTTTGTAATGAGCATCTATAGTATGAACTTTCTGTTTAATATCTGGAGGAATAATATTGATTATAAAAAAATGAAGTTTACATAAAGGGGTCCAATTTGATGTTTGCAAACACAAATGTCTTCCTAAACTGTGTTTATAGCTAAATTAGGTTCTAATACTCTTATGGTATGAGTTTTTAAATTATTAAGCAATCATGTGAATTAGACATCACTTTGCATTTAGTCATAAAAATTTGTAACAGTATAGTTTATAATGTTCAAAAGCACTGACATAATATTATTCTTTAAGTTTCATCGTTAAAATAAAACTAGATTGGTACATTTTCCCTTTCGCATGTCAAGTTTCCTATAAATATCTGTACATTTCGTTTTTGTATTTTATGTTATGTTTGTAAAAAACATGGAGTATGCAACCATTAGTGAATGTTTATAAATAAAAAAGTAATATAGAGATTATTTTTATTTCATTATTCTTTATTGAGCACAAGAATATTAAATGACAAAAGGTGGATTTAATTAAAGAGGTGCAGAAAAATGGAAGTTATGATCGATGAGAAATAATGAAACAATTTATAGAAAGTTAAATATATTATGTCTTATAGAGAAAAGGACATAATAAAGAAAGTATTAAATAATATTGGTTAATGATGATAACAGTGTACAGAATGATGGAGATTAAAATAAAACAAACAGGACATTCTAGGAGAGAATCTGTGTTAAATAATAATGAGTATAAAGGGTTTGGAAAGTCACAGAACATTTTACTAATAAAAATTACTTATGAAAATATGTGTGGCACTAAATTAATAATTATTATAAATCATGAATTGAAGATGTACATACAATATGACTTAATAAATATATTAGTTCATTGTGTACTTATCTATATATATTTGGTATTAACCAAACATATAGATCGAAACAGACGGTGTAAACCGTCTATAATGTTTGAGATAATGAATAATATTAACTTTAGACATTAGACACTAGCGTATCTTGTATCTGCCAGGCTCGCTTAAGTATCTTTAGTATCTTTAGTATATGATTTTGAAGTAATAATTAAATAAATATTTACTAAAGTTACTATTTATTCTAATATTTCTTAACTAAATTTAAACTAAAGTAAACTAATATGTCTAAACAGTATGTGTAGAGTAAAAATGAAAATAATACTATTTTTCATTACTAAACCTTGACATTAATCAGTTATGTAATACAGTAATGTTAAAAATTATGCTGGAAATGGTATAAAAATAATTTTATATAGTTTTCGTTTACTCAATATAATAGCAATATTTTTTGCACAACTTTGCAACTGCAATTATGCAATGATTAACCTGATACAAATCTTTTAAATATTTATTAGTCATAAACTAAAAATATATATGAAATATTGAGAAGTATTGAATAAAATTGGAAATTATTTTAGAGTGTAATTAGAAACTACATAAATTATATTGTAATTGCATAAAAATCATGCTGCAGATATCCCAGTTTATAGATATATATTTGCAAACAAAGCAATGCAATGACCACCACGATAAAAAAAAAAAAACAAAAAAACTATATGGTAATAAAATAAATCCGCAGTGTTCAAAATAAACAATCCATGCTTCGATAAAACACGCCAGAGGTAAATAAAATTTACTTTGTCTTCGTGGAGTGCAGAAGAGAAATCTTAGTGAACTATAAAATTACCGATCGATATTTTGAACTACAAAGTGACATAATTGGGACACTTGCGAATACTTACTTCACAAAATCTTACCTTAGTCACAGGTTTATTACACGCTCTAACATCCACAAGCGCGCTATTCTTTGCGGGACTCTTCTCAGGTATTATTTCCAAACAATTGATTTCTCTTATCGTTTCATCTTTTACAGGAGGCATATCCTTTGCACAAATACCGATACAAAACCTTCTGTAGTTAGCTTTTATTTAATAACTTACTTTCCAGCTTCTTTACACAGAAAATACCATTACACAGGAAATATAATCATAATTTAATTCAAACCGTAAACGACGAACTCGTTCGTGAATGTGAAAATCGAAATGAAATGCTCCCAGCTAGAAGCGGCTCTACAGATTACAAAATAAATTGACAGGATCATAGAAGTTATAGAACGGTGTTTGACAGATTTAACATTAGGGTTACCAGCTGTCAAGTTTTCACATCTTGTGATTTATATTAATAAAGAATGTGTTCGTAATTAATAAATTTAACGGTGATTTAATAGTGTGTGGCTCCGAGCGTTACCATTTATGTTATGTCAATAGTTTATTATTATAGTAGCGTTTCGATAGCCAACCGATAGCAAGACCATCGATTTTTTAATCGATGGTATCGATATTCACAACAATACAAGATCTATATTCGTTTTATTCAATCGGTTGTTGTTAATTGATCGATTGTAGTAAATCTGGTAGGATACTTAATGCACATTCACAACAAATTACACTAATTAATATTAACATTTGTCTCCCTGTGCCCCCTCATTTTTGCTTAGTTATTATAAATTGACAAGAAGTAAACCGCAATGTTAAAGTGCCATTTATATTCACAAATACCGTGGATGGTAGACGCGTGCTCTAGCAGATTTTTTTATGAATATATTTATATTTGCCGTAATATAACCCTCTCGTTGAAGCCGGCTAAAACAAACAGTTTATGACATAAATAATAAATGAGTAACTACATGTTCTTTAAATATGTGTATATTTATACATATTTATTTCATATTTTTCTTTTTTTCTCATTCAGATGGCAATATTACATAAATCTGGCATGGTATTTTAATAGATAAAAGACAAACTGCTAGATGGCGTTAAACCTATATAAATTTTGTTACTGTAGCAGGTTGTTCTATCACCTCTATCTTTTAATGACGTTTATTTTTATTACTTTTACTTGCGATGCTAAATGGTAGATGTGGTGCTTAGATAAAAAAGCGGACACTCTATTTATTCGCGATATGATATAATGTAAAATAATCGGGCCGTGCCGATGTATCATAACTTTTAATTGTTTTGATTGTAACCAACGCCATCTGGTTGACGAATGAAATGTTTGTATTAGTACATATATTAAATGTATATTTACCTTTTGTAATAATATATAAAGGTAAATAATATTGACGAGTGTTCAAAAAGCGACGACAGTGCTATAATATTTAATTATTAAAAATTTTAACATTTCGCCGCTACTTTTCACCAAAATTAATAACTAGGCTAAAGGTGCTTTTCCTCCACATAATATTAAAAAGTATTGACTTTAATTGTTTCTAATTTTAAAATGAGTTCGAATATTATAAATATCTTGTACTTTTAATAAAAATGTGTTAATTGTTACATAGATATAATTTTCTTAATTATTAATGATACCATGTGGTGTCGTTCTTGGATAGCACCCTTCTCCTCGTGGATGTCGCAGAAGGCGAAGGGACAAAATCCTGAAGATGGGCAGTAGCATCCTTCTTTGTAACATTAATATCCCCTTCTGTCAATATCACGCATGCCAGACGTGGTGATTATTGGTAAGAGCCCCAATTTGGACAGGCCTATGTTCAGTACTGGACTTCAAGAGGATGCTTGATAAATCTATTATCCCGATTGAGCACTCACCCCCTTTCTTTGTTAAGTTTTATACGGTTATGATGAAATACTTACTGTAGATTTTAAGGTGTTAAGATCTATCTCGTAAGGCTACAATAAATGACAATAAGTTGTACCGTTAATTGTTTTTGAAAATTAAATTCTACAGTAGTATCTGTTATATAATATGGGAAATACTAAACGTTGTTGGTATAATAGGTACGCGTCCTTATCTTTACTTGTTACAGCATTTCTAATCTTTGGATCAATAAAAGCTTTTTAACTATTAGATAGTATTATAAAAAATCTATTTAGTATGATAACACGATAATCCTACAAAATAGTGTGATAAGAATAACTTTAATAAAATTTTTAGATAGATAACATTTTTGTTACTGCTGCTGTGTTATAATATTATTATTCCTTTATCGGCTATTTACTAAAACACGAATTTGTAAGTTAGTAAAGTGCGAAATGAATAAACGAATGTATGCATGTATGTATATTACTTTGGCACGCGTTACAGCCTAAACGGCTGACGGATTCTACTTATCTGATTAAGTTGGCATCCAGTATCTTAAAATTAGGCAATTTAATTATAGTTTTAACAAGTACATGGTTTAAAAGTATTGAGTAAAACAACATTTGATGGAGGAGTAAATTATGCTTACCTACACATCCCCAATTTACAACAACGAAGTATTTAATTTACTATTTAATGTAGAAACTTTAAGTACGTCAAGATACATTTAATTATTGTTAATAATATCCACAGACAATACTCGTATATAGATGTATGTTTCGTGCAAAATAGGGACGTGCGAAAATACTTGAGTTGTAAAGAAGTGTATGTATCGTATCGTCTGCTCAGCTCAACTGTTTAATTCTAGTGAATAAAGTCAGGTCACCGGCAGCCGCCATTCAGTCGCGCACGCTCCGTTATTTGGAACGGTTGTTTTGTTATTTAATTTCGTTGTTAATCATGCCTAAAATCCACAATTTTGGTGCCGGACCGGCTAAACTACCGGAAGAAGTAAGTGTGATTTCATAATATCTATTTCTTAAATACTTTATATCTACCTGTGTTTACGACACACATTTCTTATAGGTGTACGAAATCATAAGCAAAGAGTTGACAGACTACGAAGGCACAGGAATCAGTTTGTTGGAAACGAGCCATCGAAGCCCCACTTACTTCAAGCTGAACACTGAAGTACAAGATGTAGTGAGACGATTATTGTAAGTTAAACGTAATTATGAATAGATTAAGCATTAAAATCAAACCATAAGTATTCAGTCGATATTTAGTTCTGAATGTATTATGTACATAATTATCGGCGACGTTGTAGGTTTGAATTAGTATGGACGCTACTTTAGCTTAACTGCATTTCGAAAACCAGTTTAAGTATTATAATAAACAAAATAGCATTTTTTTAAATACGTAGGTAGCTCTTTAGGATTGGAAAAATAATGTTGTTATAAAAATATATTTGAGGATTTTTTAAGTTATATGTTTTGAATATCGAGATTTGATTGATTAGGTGCAGAAAAATATATTTCGAGATACTTTGCGGTATATTACCTAAACGGCTACTGATTAAGTTGAATCTGTGTCAATAAATAATTAATTCGTTTACCTTGTTTGTAGTAAAGACAGGAAAACTAGGTGCGCTGAATTATTTATAAATGCACTATTATTTGACTTATGAAGTTATGGTTTCAATTGTTGGAATGAATATTACGTAACGTCTAATCTAAAAGTTACTTCATAATACTATGCATTAATTTATTGAAAATATGTATTGTACAATACAAATTGTGTATACAAATTGTACTTGTTTAAAGTGCTTATTATAATCCTAATCTGTCATGTTCTGTTTACGTAAAATAATATAGGCATCATAATATTGTTTCGTACGATTTGATATTATTAAATAAATATGATGAAACACTAATAATATGTTTTGGTGTTTATGTTGCAAAGATATTTCATCATATTTTATAGTAAAAACATCGATCAGTTCTAGATATTATGTCAGTATAGTAGGTATCTATATGAACAAACACTGATAATATTGTCAATAGATAACGTTAGTGCAATGACCTACAGATGGTATGATCATTTGTGTTAAGTCAAAGTCAAATAATAATTTTTTTATTATATATTTTTATAAGACCTGTTTATATCACAATCTTTAATTTGCTTCACAATATATATAGCTATTGATTCTGACCATTCCATTGTGATATTATGAAAACTTTAGTTGGTACCTAATCATATTTTTTATTATTTTGCGTATCTGGCCACAGCCCTATAATATTACGGCAACTATTTACCTGCTTAAAGTTGTTAAGTAATAATAGTATTTATGTAATGTAGTAAAAATAGAATTTATTTACATGAAAGAAAATCAAGTATCGTTTGATACCATTATAAACAGGCACAGATTTATATAACCATAATGTAAAATTTCAAATATTAAGTAACTTTATAACCTAATGTATAAAAAAATATAAACTTAAATTATACATAGGGCAATATACTTCTGATAGTAAGAAAAAACATACTCGATCGGTAGGACACAAGAGCCTTATACACATGCCTATGTTAGAAGAATTCAATCACTGTTGAAAAGTACTAGTAGGGTTGCCATCTGCACTTTAAAATAGTGTATTGAAAGTTATTTGGAGTAATTGTATTTTGTATGATCTACTTTATTTTGCATGATCTGGATTAAAAAAGTATAGTCGTAACCATTTTTGCGTAAAATGAATTAAAATAAATTAAATGAGTCAGAACGCGATGGAGGCTTTGTTGTTTTATTATAAGTCTATAGCCACCTGACGGCTCAATGGCAGCATAATATTGCATTACCTTATAATTAAAATATGTATGCAACTTTTTCATCGGATATTGATCCAAATTTAAGTTCTATTATAAAAGGACCGGGACAGGAATGATTAGTGTAAACGGGTCTTTATTTCGATGAATATGGATTATCCCAACAGGTTTTCGAGTAGGTATTAGACTGGACCGAGGCGTGTTATTACACTAATGTGGACATTTTAACTCTAAACGAATGCTGTCTCTGAAATAATTCTCAGATACCCGATTTGGTAGGGGAATTCCGAGTCACGTGAAGTTCTTACTCATTACTAAGGTCCCACGTGATAACTTATTTTATTGTTTTTTACGGTTGTTAAGAGTCATCACACAGATATTTAATTTAACTTTTATTTTTATTCTGTTTTATTATAATTCCAGAAACGTCCCAAGCAACTATAAAATCATTTTCCTAGCGGGCGGCGGGCAAGGACAATTTGCTGCGGTAGCTCTCAACCTTATCGGGAGGACGGGTACAGCAGACTATGTTGTTACTGGTTAGTAATTAGTGAATCGAATACTTTATTCTTTTAATTATTTGTGCATCATTATCAACGAATGGGTTAAACAGGATCACAAGTCCCTTAAAAGTAACACCGATATTTTAACATATTGTTATATCATAGATTACTTCGTTCAGATACGAGTAACTCAAGGATTCAGCAAAAATAAAAACTTTGTATGTTTTTTACGCAATGACCAGGTGGTAGAGCGAGTACCTATGGTTTGACGGGGAGGGTAGGTACCACCGATTTCCAACGTGAAGAATTACTTGCATTTTGGAGGAAGGGTGTGGTTGCCGGTTCCCGAGGACCATTCTAGTCCTCGGGAGTAACAACGCACCTGTAATTGACTTCTATATGAAGTCCCACAGGTGTCTGTGGTGACAGTGACCGCTTACCATGAGGTGGAAAGCACGTTCCTTTGTTGCTTTAACGTTATATAAAAATACACAATGGCTAGGTATTAACGAGTGATTGCGCTGATGCTCAATTGACGCAAATTACTTAAATTATATTATCAATTGATAACACTCGCGTGTATGGAATATTTTTGTTTATTATTACGCTAGATTATTACGCTAGTAGTATTATTATACTCCTTGCCATGTCATTGCATCATATATTATACGTGTTCCACTGTAATGAATTGACTACGTTTCATATAGTCTAGTAGGTTACAAGATGAGACTAAACTCACTCAAATGTATCGTATTTGATACTTGGACAGAACCCAGATAAATAATAAAATAAAATAAATCTAGGTTATGATTAGGGTGAATATAATATTTCTCAAAATTTTGAATTATGAGAGATATTATATTCACGTTACTATAGAGTTGTCGCTAGGTAGGTATTTGCTTAACTTTCTGGTTCGAATATCTCCGAGTATATCGCGCTGATGATGATATCGATACGTGTAAATATAGTACATATATTTTATGTGTTTATAAGACGTTTGTATTTATTTGATGTTACAGGAGCGTGGTCAGCGAAAGCGGCGAAAGAAGCTAAAAAGTATGGAAAAGTGAACTTAGTTCTCCCTCCCACCGACAAATATGTAGATATACCCGACCAGTCTAAATGGAATCTAGACCCTAACGCGTCATATGTTCATATCTGCACAAATGAAACAATTCACGGTAATTACCCAATTTATACATGTTAAAATTAATTTGTGGGTACAATCAGGGATGTTATGGATATGAAACTTCGGATCTGGATACGCATATAGGAACTATATTTTACCGGTTTTGGATACGATTATGTTATTATTTCAGATTATCCGTATGTTTCGGAAAGTTTCGGATATTATATTTTTACTTAAACGTAAAATACAAACAGGTAATATTTTGATTTTATTGCTATGTTATCATTTTCTATAACAATCAGTAATGCTTATCGGTTATTATTATTGCTACCCAATTTACCTACCTGAAGTGATTGTGAAAAATTTGAAGTGTAAATGTAAATTATAATCTAAAAACATGTGTCTCAAAACATATACGAAATTATTCGAAACATTTATATCGAATACGGTTACGGATATTTTTTTACTTCGGATATCCGATAGTTGCGGTAACGGATACCGAGCTGCACAACATCCCTGGGTACAATATAATTTTAATGGGCCGCGGTCAATCTATTTATGGTACATATCTTTCATAATGATTAAGTTGTCTAATATGTTTATAATGTGACTTTTTAAATAGCGTTAGATATACAAGGAATATTTTAAATGAAATAATCCTTTGTCAAAAAATCGAAAGTGACTGACCTGGTTAAAACAATCGTTATTTCTGTTTCAGGTGTCGAGTTTGACTTCATTCCCGATACGAAAGGAGTCCCATTAGTGGCAGACATGTCATCAAACTTTATGTCCAAAAAAATTGATGTCTCTAAGGTAACTGTTTTGATAACCATTTTGATACCGCTAAATGGGGAATCATTTCCCATTTAGCGGTATCAAACTGGATAAAATATTCTAAACATCTCCGAATGCTAAGCACAGCTATATTTCATATCAGCTTAGACTACGTTAGATTAGAACGTTAGAGAATTCATATTTTTAATTAATACAGGGTTCGAAAGTAAGCAATGAGGATCATTGTATGATTCATTTAAAGTAGTCCAGTGTTATGAAAAGTGAGATTTGGTGCCGCCGTATATAACTCGTATATATTTTTTGTAAAAAAATATGAAGTAGGTAAATAAAATTAATGAACAATTATTTTTTTATCCAGTTCGGTGTTATTTACGGAGGCGCACAAAAGAACATTGGTACTTCAGGAATAGCGCTGGTCATCGTGAGGGAAGATCTGCTTAACAGCGCTCTGCCTATATGCCCTTCAATTTTGGATTGGACGATTAATGCCAAAGCGGACTCCATACTTAACACACCACCCATGTTCGCGTATGTATAATCTAATAATCTTTAAAGTAAACACTTTAAATAAAATACTATTTATAATACTCGAATCAACCTTTTATACTGTGTTACAATTTTCTCCCAAAACCAGAGAGTACTCTATGGCTACCACTGTGACAATCCACGATGGTTAGGTCCGGACTGGTAGATTTCACGTCTTTGATTCAGATTATGAACAACAGGTTAAAAACTTTCGCCCTAATACTCTTCGTCATCGCTAATTCAATTAATTTCTAGGACCTAGTACTTACCTGACAGATCAACGTACTATATACGTAGCTTGCTATACGCTTGTATCAGCGTGTAGTAAGCTAAAGTTGATTTTTGCTGTTTTATATCTTAAGGTTATATTCTGTTCTTGTTTTTCATCTTTACTTAAAATTGCAATCGAGAAACACTTAGAATTTTCCAATACATTTCTCATTAATATTAAGCACCTGTAATCGATTTAAGAAAAGACGAATCTTATTTTAATTGATTACAGATTTCACTCCCCATTTTTCTCTATTACAGGATCTACATTATGGGAAGAGTACTCCAATGGATTGAAAGGAAAGGTGGTTTGGACAAAATGGCTGAGCTGGCTACAAAGAAATCCTCCCTGGTTTATGACGTCATTGAGCAATCAAATGGCTTCTATTACGCTCCAGTTGCCAAGAATGTCAGGAGTAAAATGAATATTCCGTTCAGGATTGGTTCTCCAACGGGCAATGATGCGCTGGAAAAAGAGTTCCTGAAGGGTGCTGACGCATTGGGACTTATTCAACTTAAAGGACACAGGTATGGATATAAAATATGTACCTACTAACACACACACACACACACACACGTACTTATACAAAAACAAAGTTCTATCTATTTGCATTGTTTCATGTTTCACTTCTAGTTGACACATTTACAAAATATAACCTAAATTGGATATAATTATTCCGCAAACAAACTTGTTTATTTGAAAAACTACTCGTAACTTAGAAAATTACAAAAATAATTTTAAATCGTATATTTTTTAAACTGTAAATCATTTCCTATATGCATATATAATGATTTATTATCTATCATTATTGTATTTTAAATAAACAAAAAAACGCTTTTATGATTTTATCGGCTGTGTCGATAATCGGTAGACTTGTGGTTTCGGTTTTCATAAATTCATAACGTTCATTTGTCAATGTCAACGTAAACTATAATAACATTTTATGTCATTGACATTAGTTTTTTATATTTTTTGACGTCGTTATACGTTTATGACAGTGAGTCTTTTCGGTTTTTAATTTAAAATAAAAAAAAAAATGAAGTGATTTTGTACAATCATTGTTCATGAATCAAAGCAATCAAACATTGTAGATGCTATTTTGATACGGGCTTTTCCCACTTGTGGAGGAGAATCTTCTTCAGCAGATTGATTGTTTAAAATTTTTAAAACTTATTTATATAATTTAGCTTTATATGCAAGGTGTTTATAATTGTTTTTCAGGGATGTTGGTGGTATTCGAGCGTCTACATACAACGCTGTGACATTAGAAGAAGTGGAAGCTCTTGTCAGCTACATGAAAGAATTCTACAAAAAACACACAAATTAAACCGTGTAATTAGTATTGATATAAATCTAAGCTCAACATATTTTTGTATGTTAATTATAAGTTTTAAAAAGCGTCTTACATTTGGCTGTGCCCGAAATAAATCAAAAATGCGAAATGAGTAGCTAAGAACTATATTGAAATAAATTGTATTTTTACTATGACTGATAACTTTCTTTGATCCAACGAACCCTTTAAGCAGTGATAAGTAGTGGTAGGAATTTGGGCCCTCCTATGTAGGCCGTTCATTTTAAGATTTAAGATTTGTCGATTTGGAAGCGTGTAAGTGGACTGAGCTATCTAGTAAACTGGATACTTCATATTGAACTGTGAATATCTTTGAAAATTTTGTTACTAGTTCCAACTTTTTTCTAATCTAATTTCTACTAGTTCTAATCTTTTTCTAACCTCTTTTCACCAACAAGTAATTTCGTCATTTGGGTAGCGTCTGTTGCTGTTGCCTTAGCGTTGGCATTTTGGACAAATGTCAGCATATGAATGCATAATACATCCTAAAATGATATATACTTATAGTCCGTTTCTTTTCGCTACGGACTAAATTGACACATGCAAATGTCAAATTTTGAAATAATGATACCAGCTTTTTAGTAATAATGTTGTCCTACGATATTTTGAATCGTAACTTTTTACTTTTACCACAT
>DWLI01000330.1:0-22996 GCA_018249915.1 Cecropterus dorantes dorantes
GAGCCGTTTCCAAGATCCTGATTATACATATAGGTATTGCTTGTTTTGAATATATTATTTTTAATTATTTTTTATTTGTTTATATATAACTACATCTACCATTACAGTTTGTTCAATTATATAGATTAGATAATGTACAGAAACAAGTGAGTCGTGCAAAGTGTAAATGTTCGAACGCATACATACACATGCAGAATAACACGTACTTATGTAGATATTAAATATCGCTCATTAAACATATGATATTGACCCTAGAATACTTTCAACTGACGATATAAAATTACTATACTAATTGACACCGATTAATTGAGCCCGCATGGTCTTTATTTACAATATGGTCTATATTTAAACTTCGAATATCGGGACACGATAGTAGCTACTGCAGATGAGCATTGGTCTTTTATATTTACATTGAATAAAATAGAAAAAATATATTAAAAGCCTATTTCTACTGTGAATCAGTTTCTGTGTTTCGGTGGAAGGGTTTGATTTTCGGCTAACTTTTTCTTTTTCTTTTTCTGTGGTTTACTTCAGATATGACCCCTGTTCCATATGAGGTAGTTTACTAATGTCCGTAGGCAGTAACCAAAAGATGAACTGCATGCTGAATGGGCTACTTCAATCTCACAAAAAAAAAAAAAAACAGATTATACATTCATAAAGACATACATAAATTTTTGTTAATGTTGCATTATCCAGCCACATCAAAGACGGAGATAACGGATTTTTCAATAAATCTCAATATATCAACTATACGACACAAATTAAGAATTTCAATATATTTCCGAGGTACGTAAAGACTTAACCCATAAGAATAATTTATTCTAAATTGATTGCATAATCAGTTAGGAAATTATTTTATAACTTCTTGGTAAGTGGCCATTACTGCTCATGGATATCTCTAATCCACCTCAGAACATTAGCAGTAATATTAAAGTAGATTAGGATTATCATTAATATAATAATATTACCATTTAATTCCTATATGATGTTGACCGCAGTAGTGTAGATAGAATCGCATTAAATGTACGATATCGCATTGCTGAAGGAGAGAGTATAGGTAGTTTGTTTACAATGTAAAATTATTACACGACTTTCTATTTTTAACCTTCTTAAGCCTTCTTATCCTTCTTAGCCTTCTTATCCTCAATAATTTTGTACACGTTTTATTCGGAAAAAAATACACTCCCGTCAAGCATAAAACCTAAAGAATAATTTTAATTAAATTTTAAGATGCATTTAATAAATTATTACATATAATATGTTATGACTACACATAAATAATGGAAAAGTAAATAACTCCAGTACGCTTGGTTAATCTGCATTGAATATCCCGTTTACGTCAGATGCGCGAATAAAACTTACTAACAAGTTCAACCATAGTGCTTCTGGCCGTAGCTTATTCAGGCTAATCAGTGACGCGTCTGTGGTCTTATTTCGCCTGAGGGTTACAGCGCTATTGTTCTACTGCATAGCATACAGAGATTCTATTTTATTACTTACTGTTTAGTTTACCACTATTTCAAACAATGAAAGAAAATAATTTCAAAAAGCATAACAAAATTGAGCAATCCACAATTCTTTATTGTCCCACAGCTGAGCATGGATCTCTTGTCTGAATAAGAAGAGCTTTATGCATAGTCCACGTTGACTTAATGTAAATTAATACATTACAAAAGCCTTTTAAATGTGTAGTTTGTGTAGGTTTCAAACGGTTTCAAACAATGTCTCCCTTCACCGTTACAGCAAGTGATAACTCAATTCAAGAATGCACATAACCTTAAAAAATCAGCGGCTTTTGGAACCTTGGATCCTTGAAGTTTGGTAGAATGTGGTCCCCAGTCTCAAAAATTATGAATTTTCGAATATGTATGTTAAAGGGAATCTGAAACGCAACATCTATATTTACATCCACCGAGAGGCCAATTCATACCACGACTCACGAATCTGATAGATACTACACATTTGGAAATAGGTTCTAGCAGGTTTTAAACTAAATTAGTTAAATTATAATTTTAATGATAAATACTCAATAACGAAATAAAAACAGTAGAGTGATTCATTCGATAACGAAATAAAAACGAGTAACTTTATCCCGGTATACTCGGAGTTGGTTTATAATTACAATGGCTATCATTGAGGCACCTGTTTCTGTTTAGCCTCGGGCACATCGCTTTTGTATTCGGAATACGGAACTGTTCATATGGTTTCAATTTGCGGTTGGAATATGGAATATCCATTCAGTTCTACGTATATTTACATGTACTTATTGCTCACAGTATGTACCACAGGCGTACTCAAAATTAAACTCAATTATTTATTAGCTTCAATATAAAAATATATTATTTATTTGCATACGACTATAATCACATGAATAAAGTAGCAGGAAATAAAAATTAGAAGGTAATTAAAAAAAACTTCACTTGATTCATCTCAAAATGGTTTATCTACACTAAATTTTCTAAGTAGAACCAGTGAAATGTGACGCCGTTTTCAAGTTTCGGTGGAAGGGTGTGGGTGCCGGCTCGCTGATAAATGAAGCGACCATCTCAGTCCTAGGGAGTGGCAACGCATCTGTGCTCGCTTTCAGGTAGAACCCCTTCTCTTTATAAAGTTGCTTTCAAATGTCATGCCATGGGCGGCAGTCACCAATTAGCATACTGACTACATGCTCGTTTGCTACCTCAATCTGTAAAAAAAATGTCCAAATGGCATATCTACACAAATGTAATTCCAAATATCCATTAATCGATTTCCGTCGATGGTTGCTATGTCTGTCATTTAGTTCTGTTATGTGGCTGAAGTAATGATAGTGCATTGTTTATTCACTAACACATAAAATTTCTAATAAGTTTTAATATTATAAGTTATTTTGTTAGTAGATGAGCGTTTCAAGATTCCGCACTGAACCATTTCTTATGAGATTAAAGTAGCAAAAAAGCTTATAGTCCATATTATGGTTAGTGGTCAGTTGTCACTGCCGCCCTTGGACATCTTTTATCACCTTCTCATAGAACAGAGTTTTTATCTGAAGTGAATAACAGATCCATTGCTACTCTTGAGGAATAAGATAATTGCTTCACATTAGAAATACGTGTGGCAGTGGTAGTTGAACTTAACTTTAATAATCAAACTTTAAATGGCAGCTGAATATGTTTTATACAAAATATGTAACATATATGAATAAAATGAAGGCAATCCGCGTGGCGGAGCGGTCACCATACCGGTTTGACGCGCAGTGGGTTCCGGGTTTGATTCCCGACCAGACAAACATCTGAATGATGAATTAAGATTTCTGTTCTGGGTTTAATTGTTTGTGTATTCGTCTTTGTGTGTCCATGGCACCCGCGACACAGAAGAAAATCCTAATGCGGGGCTAGGAATGTAAAAAGCGTGTGTGTTTTTAAAACTGTATCTCTATGTCATTATCATCTATAATTCTAATAATATATATCATCTATACTATATTTGCTGTTGAGTCAACAGCGTTAATTCAACACTAAGTAGAGATACTACGCTACTCCAATGACATATAACAAAATAATCGCGGACGTTTAAAAAATATTTTCCTGTGTAATATCCGTTACTCGTGCGATATATGAGCACTAAATCTGCAGTGTCTCTGGAAGCCAAGCTTAGATTAAGGGCGTTATTGTGCCGTATGTCTTGTAGGACCGCCCACAGCGCGCATAAATCAAAACATATTTCATATATCTAAAAATTGTTACTGCGGCATGTTTGTACGTTGAGAATAAACTTGGGAGAGTTAGCGTTAACTGTTTAGAATATTATGTTCCTTTGGTAATCCTTGTAACCAAATGCTCAGCTCTTTTGAACAACTTAAATGTATCTGTCTTACGTCAGCAATGTTTACGTTAATTTTTTATATCGTCAACCCGTTATTGTCCCACTGCTGGGCTCGGATTTTGGTAGACTTCACACCCCTTTGAGAAATCTTTTTTGTAGACAACTCTCAGTGAAGCAGTAAAGCAGTGATAACTAATTTCTAATACCCACATATTTTTTAGAAACATCAGTGGTGGTTTCTAACCTCGGATCCTCGATGAAGAGGCCGTGAATCAACCATTAGGGTATCACTGCTCCAATTTGTTATATCAGTCGGCAATAATTAATATTGATTAAATTGTAATTTCCTGTTGTGATTTGACCTAATTTTACACTTAAATATTATATTTTGCCATAGAATAGCATGACAAAAATTTTGAACTCTTAGGTTTTTATCGCAATATCAGATTGCGATAAAACTGCAAAGAGTCTAGGAAAAAAATCTTCTAGTAATAGCCGTTATTAGGAAGATAACTGTGTCACTGCGATCAAATGGAATATGAAAGGGAAATTCAGAACGGACAGTCTGCTAGAGCAATTGACGTCATTGATAGACCCGTTCGTCAGTATGACAATCAGTTCTAGCATGAATGAAGTCAAATTGCCTAAATATTTCCTGTACGTGAGCAATAGTTACGAGATATGATAACCCGTTTTATGTCCACGCGGATTGAATATTGAAACATCGTGCTTTGTTTTTGACATCAATAACATTAATATAAATGACGTTTTTTACGAATTACGTACACCTAAACAGTATCCTGAGGATGGGTGAAAGAAATACCATTTCTGAAACAAAACTCTTAATTGTTTTAATATCTGTAGGATCTGTATCGGGGATCAAACCCAGAACTTTTCGTCTCTATGTCCACCCATGATGGATGTTTTCTCAGAGTGAAGGGAACTAAGTGCGAAATGGTGGCGATCACACGTGTTTTCCTTCACGGTACTTTTAAATAATTAATCAGAGGTGGATGCCTGGATTTTGGACTATAGACTCCTATAGATAGCCCATTTTCTATCTACTAGGCTACAAGTTTCTGCTTAGCACACCGTTAATTAGCATTTGAGGTGAGCGACGTCATCTGTCTAACGTTAGTAACGATGTTTTAGTACTTTTGTTACTATAATTATAGTAAATCTTCAGGCTGGAGTCCATATACTCGTACAACAACCAAAGCATGTTCCTCGCTTCGTTTTTCGCTTGTCTTGCACTGCTACACTGTTCTAATCACGCACACATACATTCTTTAGACTGCAGTTCATCTGAGGATAAGTGGTCACTGTCGTCCATAGTCATTTATAATGAACATCTTATAAGCGTAAGCTACTCCCAAAGTCTAAGGTCTTCTCGCATGAAAGTGAACCGACAACCACACCCTCTCAGTGAAAATAGGTGTAACGATAATACCTACCAGGTTGAACCATATTCGTTCTACCACCTACAAAACCTCTGACTAAACAATCTTCTCATTAAATCCCTACTCTGTAGCACTTTATTAGTCGATGCAACGTTTCACGAACTTAAGACTGTCTAATAAGCAATACAACAATGATGCAATCTGGGAAATATTATTATTTACTTACCACTTAAATTACTAATACATTATTATTTTCAACAGTTTTTTAGTTTCTTACAAAATACAATAATGGATGTTTAGTGTCACCTGGCGAAATCAGAAGGATTATTATTCGAAATTAAATTCTTCGTGTAAGCTTAACGCTTTTTTTGTCACAGTAAACAAGTTAATTTATGCTTATATAATACTAAGAAACATTTGTATGTCTTCTTTCTTATTTTGGATCGAATACTGTTGTGAAAAATTACCAAAATCACCGTAAATAATCCGAAAAGCCCCGTAAGTAAAAAGGAAAGTTACTTAGTATACGTCACTTAGTAAAACAGAGTACTTTGTTTCCTCTACCCGCGACAATAAATCAACAGTTAATCGGACGACAATGTCCACAAAACGAATGAATATTTATCGAGCACGCACTGACTGTTTCGGCACGCAACAGGCAGAAGCGCCGACAAGCCCGCAATCGGCTAGTTATCTGCATAATGGATTGCGACCGGACGCGTTCGTACGCTTATTCAATTGTCTCGGCGACCTACGGCATTGCTTGTTTTTTGCAATTTAGTTTTTTTAGCAAAAGAGCATACTGTCCATTCAATAGTCAGTGACCACTAGCACCCATAGACATGTGTAAACAACCCTAGATATCATATCAGATAAAATCAATCTAAGCTAAACTAACAAATGCGTTGCTACCCCTTATGTATAGCAAAGTTGGAACGCGTCGGATAAGTTTGTCTCCCTTACCACGCCCAGAACCATCTGAATCTGATCAGAATACAGCAACGCTTGACACCGTTATTAGGTTAAAATAGATGTAGTGCTGGGGATACAGATTAAATATAGTTTTATTTAACTATTTGTTATATCTACAACAATTATAAATAGTCAAATACTCTGTAATTTCACTGGGATGACCCTAGTACAGCCTACCATTTCAAATAAACATCTTTCCTAATTTAAAAATATATAGTAGATATAATCATTTGCTTTATGAAAGAAGAATGAGCAAGGAACCAAACACCACTATTTACCGTAAATGTTCTCAAAGTACAAAACACTGCATTTAGCGGGGTGGACATCACATCGTATCCATAAAAAATGGAAGACACAAATACAGAACAGCTGCTGTTAAATTGCTGAAAACAATTAAAGCTAATTGTCCTAAAGATCCATGATTCTTTAATGAAAAATTACAGTATCGGTAAAGTGGGTTCCAGTTACCAGATGCGCCGAATAGATTGGCCTCAATGTCATAATAAATAATCTGCATAACGAATCGATTCCAATTAAAAATAATATATTATGAGGTATATTCTGTTATGACTTAAGAGTCTTAACTTTTCTCTATCGGAGTACATGACTTCATCGGAGTTTATTCAATTTTAATTTTAAGTTCTCACTTAATCCTCTAAATCTGTATAAATTACAAAGATCAAGATAACAGCAGGCTACTTTAAGTGATGTTTAATCGTCATTAATATTTCTAAGCATCAATAGTTGACTTTAAGTTATATACTCAAAATCGTTTATAAGTGTTGCTATTTGTGAAAATAAATTTGAATCACCATGTGAGTAAGTATATATATTTTTCTAATAATAGAAGTAGCAGACGGCATACAGTACACTGTATGCCGTGTGACCACTTACCATCAGTTACAACTGATGGTAAGTGGTCACTACCGACCATGATGAAATCTACTGATGAAATCTGTAGGCAAAATCATGTAAAACAGAAGTTCTATCTGAAATTAATCACAGATGCGTTGCTACTCCTGAGTAATAACAGGATCGCTTCACATGAAATTAACGGCAAAATAAAGCGGCAACCACACCCTTCTACCAAAACGCTAGAACTGCTTTACGCTAGAGTAGGTGTGGCGTTGGTATTTCCCCATCCAAACCATACTGATTTATCCACTTTGTATCAGCCTAATCACACCATTAACTAGAAAATCGAAACAGAATATTCCACAGCGGTGCCACTAACATAAAATCTATAGTAAAACTCGTCAATAGTTCTTAACAGGGGATGCATTAACCGCAAAATGAGTTCTAGTTCACAGAGCAGACGCGCCAGTGCGACAATGCCGCAATCGGCCGGCAATCTGCATAACGGATTGCGCCCGAACGCGTCCGCTGTCGCTCATTCAATTGTCGCGGTCGCCGATGTGTCGCTCGGTTATTACAGAATGCGGAATTAGTAATTTCGATTCTGATGCAGATTACTTCGACGATCACGATTTTTTTTGGAATTCGAATTATGAATTTGCATTTATATACGGAAGGTATGGTGCTTATCGGTGCAGTGATTATTTCGTTTAGCAAGTAGGTAATAAATCGAGCATATATTTGGTTTTCTTTTGTTTTTGTACTGTAATAGTAACATTACCAGATGATAAGTGTCTACATAACATATGATAAGTCCTACTTGATATCGGCCACAGATGCATTGCTAACCCTAATATAGTCACTAAAAAAAGTTGGAACAACTCGCATATGTATAAATATATATAAAGTTGGAATAAATCTTACGACCTTCAAACCCGAATACAACATCGCTTAACACTGCCACTATAAGGCAGAAATATATATAAGGTGAGGCACCATACGCTCAAACCATTTTAAAATTTCCTGTGGCATAACCTAAGCCTTAAACGCCTTAACCTGAAATTGATATTTATATTTTCTATTAAGATATCTGTCAAATATCATATTTAAAACAAACTGTAACTACGCAAGAGTTTATATTGTCACATATTTATTACGTTTGAAACCGAATTTTATTCCACTAAAGGGAACATAAAAAGAGCACTTTGTCATGTAAGTCCCATCTCTATTAACACATGTAGAGTTCTAGCATAGGCGCTTTTATTTCCCATACAATACGTAATGGATGCTCCATTGTGAATATGTCAATCGGGGTGGCTCTAAAATACTATCTGAATTGCATACCCTTTTACGGAAACACGCTGAAATATGAATTTTATGGGCATTAAAGTTGATCCGTTTTAAAATTTTATTTTATTGCTACATACAGATTCATAATTCCACTATAGGTTTTTTTTTTTTATAAAATCTAATTAATGTCTGGGTAAAGACTCTCCTATGTGTATTTTCGATATTACGTTTCACATTAACTTTCTTTATCGTGTAATGTTAAATTCCTCTATGATTCCCTGTTTTTGTTGTCAGTTTGGCCTCAGTTAATTATTTTTGTATATTTATTATGGGTCAATAAATTATTTTCTTATCATTATAAGTATTTCAACATATGTGCTACAACTGATATTAATTTAATTTGACCCTTATCATTGAAAGGTATAATAAGGTATTTACGAGTATGTATTCCAATGGTGGTAGAACCTGTGTAGTTCGACAGGGGACTTACCACCGGCGTTCTTGCGTTCCGTTGGAAAAATGTAGCTGTCGGCTCACATAATTATATGAGCATCGACCATCTTAGTCCTCGAAAGTAGCAACACATCTGTGATCGACTTCAGATAGAACATCTATTCTATATGAAGTTTCTTACAGATGTCCATGGGCGGCAGTAACCACTAACCATCAGGTGGACTGCATGCTTGTTTGCTTCTTGAACCTGATAAAAAAAATATCTACAGTATAGTATAATTTTACATTTGTATAGTATCAGTGCAACCTGTTAGTATAACAAGGCAATAGGTGTGATAGTTATGCCGCCTAGCTTCAACTACCAAGAGTTCTATCCTCTATGATATCTTCTCACAAATGTTTAGTCATCTATTCCTAAATTTCAAGAATCAGATCTCCATTGTATGTCTTTAGTGAAATACATATAAATAAATTAACTTTCAAGTCAACTTTCATAATATAATACATTTTAACTTAAATTGCTTATCATGACAAACTCTAGCGGGACTAGTAAACTGGATATATTCACATCAAATGACGTGAAATGTCAATTTGTGTTTCAGCGTGTATTATGTGACATTCACATACCTCGTCTCTTTGTGTACAATAAATTAGACAACCTGTTTTGAAGGATCGTGTTTGGTAAAGAGTTGCAACTAATGCATTATTAGTATTAAATAACAACTTACGAACCTAGTCAATACAAATGAATCGATATTATCGCAGTCCTTTATTTGATTATCTTATTAGTCAAGTAAACTTTAAATAATTAATTTCTTACAGAGATATGATAAGCCTTTGGCTGCAGTGAATAGGAAATCCTGAGCATCTTATAAGTTAAGAAAAGTAATAGAATTTTAAAAAATGCTATGAAAAGAATGCTTCAAAGGGACATTTAATTTTCAAGTTAAATAAAATTGTAATAATAATTAAATTGTCAACAAGGAACGAATATCATCATTGTTTGCATTTTATTTATATATTTACGGTTATCGTTGTTTTATATGCTTAACACTGCAAAACTTATAAATGTACATAACGAAGTTATGTATTCTATACATCATGTTCTATACACAATAGTATAATGACAATCACTCAAACGGATCAAATAAAAGTCCATCATTTCGTTGTCGGAATTTTATCACGTCGTTGCTTATAGCTGACTAATCCAGAGTACCGGTATTTAATTTGCACGCATTTTAAATAAAAACGAGTTTATAAAAGCTAGGCTGCGGAATGGTCCCAATCCCCCGTGATTTAGTTTACCCCGATGCTTCGTTCCAACTTCATCCGACCGCAGATGGAAGTCATGAATATGTAATTATTTCTCGGCTATTAATATTTTTACCCACCCCGTGGCGTTGATTGCCTCTTGAATTTATTATCTAACTCCACGATAGACCATTCTCGTATTTATTAAGACCACCTGCCACGCCTCGGAACGCACCTCTCTGAGTGAATTATGAACCAACGGATTTGCTGATAGAATATTTTATTTCGCCTGTTTCGTTTTGTTTATGATTACAACATTAATGCCTGGAAATTGAGATCAAACTTCAGGGGTTTCGGAAGTTCGCTTATAATCTGAGCAATTTTTCACGTTATTAGTATAGTTAAATATGAGGCTGTATAAATGAATTTTTTTGCAAAAATATAGTTATAATAGCTTTCCGGAGTGCTTTTATTATAAGATTTAAGTTGCAAATGAGCATGCAGTCCACCTTGTGGTAGTTGATTACTGCCGTTCATGGATATCTGTGAGAAATTTCATAAAGAATAAGGATTCTACCTAAACTCAATCACAGCAAGCTGGCAACCTGGCAACACCCTTCCATCGAAAGGTAAGAACTGTTTCACGATAAAAAATGGTGTGGCGGTGATACTGCACCGGTCGAACCAAAACGTTCTACCGCCTTGCACTTACTAATAACATGAAAATAAACTTTATGTAAAAGGTGATGGAAAACTTTATGTTATAAAAATCTTTTAAAAAAAACGTTTTCTACCACTATTTTTCATCTATGTAAAGGTAGATCAGACCTTGGTCTGCTACGACGATCACTCTGTAGGTGGAGACCTACAGAGCAGCCCATAAAGGGGTGTTAAAATTTCAGAAACAGTGCTACCATTATATCGGTTGATGAGCACTGGTGTCCGGGTTCGATCCTTAGCTAGATGGCCTTCTTATGGCTCTTCTTATGGCCTATGAATCAAGCTAAAACGGTATTTTAGCTGTTAAATGTTCTGGGCGGCATTTCTCCGACAAAATTTTGTATGGGTTACTTTTCCCGATGTTTATTTTTCTGTCGTCAAAGTTGCTTGGCGAGTGTTTTAAACTTACATGACGACCCGTGTCGCTAAAAGGTTACCGACCGCCGCTCTGTAGTGCAATGTGATGCATTTACGTCTTTGATGCAAAATCCAATTCCAGCGAACAACTAATCTAAAGAGTGAGACATGCAATTATAAACTAATGCTCTGAGGTAAACTAAGCATAGCTTCTATAAACTCAAGAGACTTGCGGCTATTACAAACTGCGTTCTGTTTAGACGCGATTTACGTACTGAGCTAATTAGTAAGTTGGAATCAGAGTTATACACTCGACATAAAAACTTATCAACATCAAAGAAAAACACGTTAAAATGTTTCAAAACTCTATTATTTCGAAGGCACGTGATGTTGGAGGATTAATAAGATAATGATAATAATTCATAATAATAAATAATCATCTTTAAACTGGTATGATACAAGAAATATATGTGCACTTATAAATCAAACATGTTTGCATGTAACAGGTCTTTTTATCGATTTAAAAAAGGCCGTAAACCGTGAATAGTATTTCCTGATCAGTACATTCTTTTATGATTATGCCATACTTAATGTACTGATCTAGAACATTAATATTAATAATTCGGTCAAGGGGTACAGTAGACCCAATTGCAACCTTCCCTAAATAATAAAACATAAAAAATATAGATTTCGTATCGATAATATGTATATTGGATATCCGCAAAATTCAGATTATCAGTCGTCATATTAGCCACACAGACATCATCTTGAATTGGTTAAGGCCGATTCACACGTATTAGTGAAGTCACAGGTCCGTCCGGTCCGGCACAGTACCGCCATATTTTCTACGAACGCATCCCTGTCAGCCAGTGACGACACGTGTTCTCAGTGTGTAAATCACATTATTGATTTAGCTGTAAGAACAAACAATAACTACAAAAATATCTTCCTACATTTCCATGTAAAAGATTGTACTCGTATATTATGAGTCATATGTCACCGAGCAAAGCCAGATTTATATACCAATAGTATAATTATATATTTGATCTTGCTTATTCCTAAACCAAATACAAATACACATAAACTTTAAATATTTTATATAGACAATGAAATACAAATAAAAATAATAATACTTCTTAAATTTTGTGCAATAAGTTTTGTATACATTTTACAATATGAAAGCATGAACTGCATGGTAGTTAACTCGACGGTAACCAGTCACAGCCGCTCATGGACATCTATAATCCACTCCTCAGTCCTGGGACTTACGAGTCCTAAGGACTAAGATACTTGTCCTCAGGACGCAGTACGTGGCCCTTATCGGCCTTTCATATTCCGAACATCAGTACTTAATACAGCTGTAATTAGACAGATATGGGTGTGGTAGAGGTGCCTCCGGAGTCGAACAATAAAGGGTTCGGGAATAAAGGGTTGATATTATAAAGCAGAAGAGTTTGTTTGGTTGAACACGCTTATCTCAGGTTAAAATTTAAAAATTGGTTTTGTAATGAATAGTCCATTTATTGAGGAAGGCTACATACCATCACGCTACGTTTGTTTGTTTTTTTTTATTATTTATTTACTTTTAGAAACTGCTTAAACTAAGGGTTACAAGGGTAAACTTAATGCCTAATGGCATTCTCTGCCAGTCAACCCTGGGCGATAGCAAAAATTTATGGTAGGCATATAAATAGTTAGAAGTCATAGTTTCTTCTTATTTAGTAGCAGATGAAACCGTGTAACACGCCTAGTTTAATATATAAGTTAGGCAGTAAGCATAAATTCGATAAGATACAATTTTATTTTTCACTAACCATAATAAAAAGAAGATGTGCTCATAAAATCCCTTATTGCTCACTCGAAAAGGCAAACAAGCAGCAATATAATTATGTAGTTTATTGGTTTTGATTGCAAAATGTTTGCAGTTATTAGATAAACGGTACCGTTGGAAATAGGATAGCCATAAAGTTGGATAGGACAACCTACTCATTATATCTGTAACACTAATCAACTACTTAATAGTTTTTTTATTATTTTAATGTTTTCACATTGCGATTTTTGAAACTAGGAGGGCAAGAAGTCCCAAATAACGTAAAATAACACTGACTGATTATTTATTGATTAACAGACAACTCATAAAGACAACCATGGATCTCAAAAAATAAACATTTTCAAAGATTTTATCTAAAATGGTGTAAAAGACTGAATAACATTTTTAGTAAATCTTTAAATTTAGTTTCTCATTGTAGTGCAGTATTTCAACTAAAAAGTTACCAATTAGAAACATCGTAATGACAGATTGGATTGTATAGATATTTAGTTATAAAGGCATATAGCCTTTATAACTAAATATCTATACAATTGTAGAGTTTGCGTCCAAAGTACCTTCTAATAATTTATTACTCAATCGCTATTTTTCGAATAATATAAACATCTCTTTTTATTTCTTAGCTTTTTGCATAATAGGTCGCCGTGCATTCATTTCGGTCAGCATACAAATACAAAATAAAACCAAATTGTAAAAAATATGTATTCTATGTACTCGACACATTAGCTTAGTCTGGGTACCCTAAACGAAACGCCAATGTTTGCTGATCTCTCTCATTACAGGAATGAGGTCGCTAATATAAAGTGCAACTGTTGAATATTGCACCGAACTGTTTGTCTATTCGCCAGTAGCGGATTTGTTATGTTACAGCGGTTTCATCGATAATGGAACACTTACATATCAAGCAATAGCATTCATTGCAAAACGTTTAGGTTTGGAATTAAATTAGTGGCATTATCAGTTTCGCTATAAATAACCGAATTAACATATACCATAGTAGATATAATAAATTAAATATGATCATAAAAAATGACAAATTTGTGATACAAAAGTATTGTTAGATATCTAGGTCCCGAATATAACTATACTTCTAATTTTACTTAAATACGATTTCTTTAAGGGTCATCATTTATATTATTTAAGTCAGTGTTACTAAGAGTATAGTTCCGTCAGCACTGTCTCCCGTATACGTACTTAACTCCAAAATAAGACAAAACTCATATCTGAGTTTGATACATTGTTCCTCGAGGATTAAGTTAAATACTTTGTACATTATTGCCATTCAAGCCAGAGCAAAGTAACACATATATAACTCAGACGCATAAAGCATAAGTCGCAGATTCACTCTCTAACCAAGAGTTCTAATATCTTCATAACTCTTCTTAGTACATTTGTTTTAAATCTTAAATATCTATCTCGTCTTAAATGCGCATTTTAATAGCAAGCTTTCACACGAAATAACCCATAACAAGAATCAATTATTGTAAGTAAATGCAAGTTATATAAATAATATTTTTTGACTACAATTTAAAAAAATGTTAAAACCGGTTTATTTAATGATGACTTACGATAACTTCAAAGAATTAAAAAATGAAAACTGCGACACAATATGCTCTGCAGGATGCAGGCGCCTCACTTTGATGGACGACCAATTTATCACTCGATGTCCATATTCGTACCGAATGAAGAATGGCCAGCGAATTGATTGATGTCACGTTTTGGTTTTGCGATAAAAACTAGTAAAAAATATTGTCTTTATTATTATTCGCATTCGAGTATATAACTTTTAAAATACCTTGAATTAAAAGTTGTATATATTTACATAATCATACATTATTATGCAAACAATCATTGCATGCCTTTATAAGTATTTAATTTGCCTTGTTAGTAGATTTGTGATGGGTAACACTTGCATCCGAATTTAAAAACAATTATACTTTATTAATATTAAGTTTTGATAACAATAGGTACATGACTAGCTTAGTGATTTTATTCTATAACTAATGCGGGGGACACCCCAAAATTGGGAAGGCGAACCAATTATGTTTATGATACTGGTGTCAAAAAAGGAGTTTCTGATAAGTTTGTATTAAAAGCTTTTCTAAAAATACATTTCTTTAAAATTAGTAACTGAAGTTATTAAACATTGATAAAATAATCAATTTCCGATAATTATACATAAAAATCCTATAGATAAAAAAAATCTGAATAAAAACATAACATATAATATATATTTGATTACGTTCATGATAAATATGCCTGAAAATAATTCCAGTTTAAAACTAAATAACTTTATTATTAAATTACTTATTAATGAGTTACATTGAAAAGAAACAAATTATATAAATTGTCTGCTCTAAGTAATCATTTTGAGTTCTGATTCGATTTAGATTCTGCTCGCTGGCTTGGATAGTGTTGGCCATTAACATAAACCGTGCAACCCTATCATTCTGCTTGATACCTGCTACTTCCATTGTTACGTGTTTAATTAGGCGTGAGCAAATACGCGCGGTGAGCAAATGGCCTCGGGTAGCCCTTTGTCCTTTGTGACGAATTCACCAACTTTCTTGCGTCCAACCAACGACTTTGAGACCGCACTTCAAAACGGTTTAATTTTAATAATTTAGTGCAAAGGATATTATGCGTCTTTATATTCGTTAGTGCTCGAGCGGAAATAACAGGTTCGTGCTCAAAGCGAAGTGGAATTGTACTTCGCTCGTTTACAAATAGCTGTAGTCGGCAAGACGATTCTGAGAGTTCTGTTCTAGAGATGAATGCTGAACACGGCACTAACATAAAATATTAGACGATATAGGGAATTATACTTGTAGCCTGTTTATAGTCATGTTTTATGCTGAAATGACTATTTTATTGGCTTGACTGATTTTGGGGACTACAAATTTCAAATGATTTTTATTACTTATGGATCCGTTACTTATACTTAAAAAGTAAGAAGTTTTACGTGAATAAAATCATATAGAGCTAATTTTTATAAATTAGGTACTTAAATTTTATATGTATTCGTTGGTATAAAATTTAGAGTATGATTTATTTTATTAACCTCAGCATCAAATAGTATTCCCGTCTCCATCTAGCTTTCACACTTTGTTGCAGGGTCCTGTAACTATTTTACGAATTCTTTGTAGTAAGAAAACATACGTTTTCAATGATATTGATAAACAATCATAAAATCTTTACCTAAAATACTGTGAAAACAAGTTATACAATAATCTATGCTCTATGGTGATCGCGTGTTTTTTTTGTTTGAAAAACTTTTGGGAATCGTTGTAAAATGACTCGGTTATGCGGACGGATAGTCAGTTAAACGAAAAAGAGCAAATGTTAAGGGTTCTGTAAGTTCCATTTGGATAATTGGGATGAAACAGTAAGATCTCGCTAATATTATAAATGCGAAAGTTTGTGAGGATGTATGTGTGGCTGTTACTCTTTCATGCAAAAACTACGGATTGGATTCTACTGAAATTTGGCACACAGATTTAACTTAGATTAACACAGCACACTACTATGGTAGACGTGACCGAAGCGGGCGGAGCCGGGTGATTAACAGAGTCATGGATTATCGAAATTATCATTACCTACTTTTTTGTGTTTCCGTACGGATGCTAGTCTTTATTTATATAATTATTCTGTACATGTGTACTTCTAAATGGATGGACAGATTTAAATGATTTTTTTAGGTGGGTCCGAAACTAGGTTAGATTCACAAGTCGGTTTAATTTAATTTCATATTTTTTATTGCTTTGTGAGCCTTCTCTATACTAAAGGTTAATAAAGGAGGAATAAAACTTGATATCTGGTTGAAATCATTTATAGGGAAAAACAACGTTTGCTAGCTGAACTAATAAAATACTAAAATCTGCCATGGGCCACATTTAATTAAATACTGGGTTTTAATTACATGTGGCCCATGGCAGATTTTATCAAACCAATGGATGTAAATTGTTAAATTAATTTAAGTACCATTACGAGGTACAATAACAGATCTTTGGCGCTGAGGGTCTCCGTTCGTATTTATATAATTGCTATTTGCAGTTTGGATTTCATTTAATGTTCTGCTTATTTAGGTCCTGCTCCATTAACCAAACGATACTATGTTGACTATAGCCCTAAAGCTTTGAATAATATATCAAATAATAAGGTATCTCATATAGTAGCAGGTAGGTCAAGTAAAACACAAATTGCTCCAGCCTCACCCTTTCTGTATATGAAAGAAACATGAAGATGTTCTCATGATGGAAATAAATGGATGGGACATTATTATTATATGGCATTTACCTTAAATATGCCTTAGAGGAACTTTTTGTTCTACGTACCTACTATTTACTGTATTTGTAAGCAAGGGTAGTAAAAGAACCCTCTAACTAAGAGTCCGCTGTCCCTCTGTTTGTCACCAGGCTGTATCTCATGAACCGTGAGGTCTAAACATTTGACATTTTCACAGATAACGTATTTCTTTTCCCGGTATAACAATAAATAATATAACTAAAAACTAGTATCCAACCGAAGGTCGATTTTTGACCGAATCGGAAGTCGAAGCCAATTATTCGCCTATCGTCCTAACCTTCGGCCGAACCCGAATCCGAAGTCGAATGTTTAAAAATCAGTTCCAAATTGTGTTAAACTCAATAATATAACAATTTGAAGAACTTTTGTGTATAAATGTTAATGTTGATTTGTATAAACAGTTTCTAGAGCTGATTACAATTAATATACAACTTGTCAAAAATTATAGCATTTCGAAACAATGTGAATCCAAACACAACTGCAAGCCCAATACGGTACGGTACGGTAAGTGTGCGCTTACCTATGCGCTCTACCGTCTCAATCGCGGTGTACTGCATTCGTTACAGTTTGTTAATTTTTTTGCCTTCAGAATACTACAATCAATATTTAAGTAAGGTCCCATAAAACAACGTGATTAATTTCCTCGATATTAATAACGGCAATAGATAGACGCTTAAAATATTCACAGAACATTTCGTTTTACGGTCACTTAAAAACAAAAACATTTAAATTAAAATAAAATAAAAATTTAAGGGAGGCTCCCATACAATATACGCCATTTTAATAGATAATGTTTGGAAACGTATAAGATAATGGTTTAAAAAGTTTGTTGAGAAAGTAGTTGAGAAGAGAAGACATTGAAATATGAGTTGACTTGGTAAGGGTGGGAAAGTGTATAGACTTCTGTTATCAACCCCAATCGTACCTGGGGTTAATAATAGAAGTCTATATGCGGCAGTAGCCCCACACTATCAGGTTTACTACCTGCTCGTTTGATACTTCCATAATATAAAAATATAATCGAATTTTGCCCAAAAACAGCAATTCTGATATATTTTTTATGTTTTTGGTTTTTCGTGTTTGTATATACGTACATTTTGTAAATATTTTTAGTAGCATAGGTAATAAAGTTCTTTAACTTAATTTGATTTCAAATTGTGTTTTTTTTAATAATTATTGTACAAATACCTACAGAGTTAAATGATTAAATGAGAATAATGCAAATTGGAATTGCAGATGAAATCTCATACTTGAGTAGAGATCTCTAATTGAATTGTAATCTTAGCTAAACACTAACGACCACCAATTACGACAAATTGATTATTTGCGAGGAATGATAAAGGAAGGATTAATACAGAAATATACGAGTATTGTGTGTTTGTTACTAATAAGTATGTGAAATATGATATGGAATATAATAAAAATATTCATTGCATATTTAATTATGTTACGTTTTTTGTAAAAAAAAATCATTATGGTACTAGTTTCCAAATTTATAATTGGTATGAATGTTGGAAAAATAACTTTATTAAACAGATCTTAGAGAACACTATAACCTATAGAGCCCATGCCACAACCTAGACCACAACACGATTGCTGCTAGGAGGCAAAAATATGCCGAAAGCAGGCGTTATTATCGAACGACGAATAGTTCTATAAAATTTAAACTTTGAATTCATAAGACCTATTTAAGATGTACTAATATATAAAACAACAAGTGAAAACGTGCAGATCCTAGAACTAGTTTAGTTACGGCCGCACCGGTTGCCCTGCGGCGCTCCGACCAAATGCTTTGTGAATTTAACTTACGTTTCAAAAGTAAACCCAGCTAATTGAAATACTCGTATATTTGGAATAACATGTTTGCCCTCCAAGTTGGGCTGTTGTTTAAATACCCACCATTGAACGTTTGAAACCATTTTCCGCGAATGTAATATTAATAATGCATGCTGGCTTATTTTGTACTAAAAATTGTTTGTTGGCTATTACAGTAAAAGAGTTTATATTATGTCAGAGGGTTGGGTGGAGTAAGTTCTAGTAATGAAGGAGTTGTAAATTGTGGCTGGTATTAGCCATTTCCTTTGCAATATACTCTTGTCAACCGTTGACAGATTGCATAATCCGTCAACATACAAATGGATTGTGTTTACAATAAGTATTCCGTATTATCTATAAAATATATCAAAAATCACGTTTACTGTATGGAAGCCCCGGTTACATATTTATTTTATTCTGGTTTTAGTATTTGTTGTTAAAGCGGCAACAGAATATTAATGTATGAAAATTTCAACTGTGTTGCTATCAGATACAGACAGAGCCTGGTAAGAGATGGACATACGGACAACAGTGTCTTAGTAATAGGGTTCCGTTTTACCTTCTAGGTACGGAACCCTAAAACAGTTTGTACGAGTTAAATTTGCCGAAGGAGAATTGATCATGCAACCATATTAATTCCCCATTTACATTTGTATCACCAGCAGTGATACCCTAATGGTTCAATCTCGGGCTTTCAATCGAGGGTCCGAGCTTCAAATCCCACGCACGCATCACTGATTTTTCAAAAATTATGTGCATATTAGAAATGAATGATCACTGCCTAACGGTAAACGAAAATATCGCGAGGATACCAGCACGTCTGAGAGTTCCCAAAAAGAAAAAAAGAGTTCTAAAAGGTGTGTGAAGTCTATCAATTCGCACTCGGCCAGCGCGGTGGACTATTATGCCTAAAAACTCTGCCATTTTGAGAGAAGATCCGTGCCCAGCACTGGGACAATAATGGGTTACAATAACGATACGATACGATTACGTTTGTAATCATATGACGCCGTCTGTACATACAATGGGAAAAAACTAATAAACTGATGAATAAACAAATGTCAATCGATAACATATATAAGACCCACTTTCTAGACAATAACATCAGCGTTAAATGCTGATGTTAATGTCAAGAAAGTGGGACTTATCCTTATTTATCTGTATTTTTTGATCTTTCTATTTATTTTTTTAAATTTTATCCTTTGTTCAACTCATTTTGTACTGAAATCTATTAAAGAAACGAAATTTCTTACAGAAACACTCGTAGAAACAGTAACTCTTTATACACATTTGAAACTGAGACACCCTCTTTAAAATTAAAAGTAGGTACTTAGCTTACAGACGCAGGTACAAATACGGCCAATTAACACACTCAAGCGCGGCTTAGGTGGAATGAAAAGACGCTTAAATTATAAGGACTTTCGCACACTTACTCGTATGGACGATATTGCTACGTCATTCACATCTGTTATGATCGTTTACACTATATGGAAAGCTTGATTGCGGCGAGCAGATTTCATATATATCTATTTGGAGATCCTAATAGAATTAAATAAATAAATCAGTTTTACCCCACGAACAATGAATGAAATACTCATTATTCAATTTGATAAAAAAAAATAATGTAGGTAAGTAAATATACCGTACCGTAAATTTTATTTCATTGTTGTGATTTGGGACCTATACAACAATGGTAATAAATATTTAAACGGACAAGTTTTTGTCATTCCATTCCTCTATGGAATGGGTGAACACCACATTTATTTCTGAAAATAATATGTCAATTATTTGTTTCAATATTGAAAAAGAAGTAAATATGAATTAGAGCGAAAACGCACGCAGCATCTCATCTTATTAATATTATAAAGGCGAATGTTTGCGAGGATATCCGTCCATTAAGGTTTGGTACTTTGTTGGAATACCTGGAATAACACATTGGATACTCTATATATATCGTAGTAAACGAGATCATAGTAAACGAGACCCAAATGAGCCAAACCGCGGTATATTGTAGTCTGAAATAAAAACTCTTGTTCAGATAAATAACAATAGTACACGAACGCAATCTATTGAGTGATTGATGATTGGAAATTCGGCAAAGTGAACTCTTTGTGGCGGCGCAAACAATCGCCATATTCGTAACAAAGCCAGAAATGCCGGTCTATTGGCTTTGCGTCAATATTGGCTACCTAACCAGCACAATCGGGATAGTACAATGGTCAATATAATATTTTCAATTAAACGCTTAAACAAATAAAGTTTTAATAGACTTTCCATTCCATATTGACTTAATAAAAACAGATATTGATAGTTTAGTGCTTTTTAATCTCTAAAATGTTTTTTTTTTCAGTTTTGTTATATAATAATAAATTAAACTTTGTTTCATCGGTGAAGGTAAACTTACAGGCTTAAAATTCTGTAAAACGACTACGAATTGTAGTTTTCTGCCCGCGTGCGGATTTGATCAATATACGTATCACTAGATTCCTATCGTTTCATAGATAATTTTAGTAAAGAGACCAGTTAACTCACGCTCACGCGTGCAGCACGCGTGTCCCCTACATCAGTACCTACGGCGACCTGCGTGATAGGAATGTCCTAGAACCTTTTTCATTTTTTATAATATAGATGTAGCAAACGAGCATGCAGCCTATCTGACGGTAAGTGGCTACTGCCGCCCATGGAGATCTGTAAGCAACCCTAGGTAAATTCAAAGTCTTACCGAAGGTAAGTCACAGATACGTGCCTCAGAAAAGTATGTCTCCCTTACCATACCCTTTAGACAAAACAGCGCATAAACTGCTGTTATTAGGTAGAAATAGGTGTGGCGGTGGTACGAGTCGGAGTCGAACAACAAAGAGTTCCTTAAAATCATTCTTTGCATTTTTACTCATGATGATTGACCAATGCCATCAGTAGCGCCTGTAACCGACGGTGCACATAATAGGGGTTCAACATGAAGTCAGCTATAATCAGAAATAAGATAGTCATATCTTAGTTATTCAGCAGGCGTTTACATTCTTTTACTGTAACGAAATACTTCACGATCGTAGTGGTAGATAGTCACTATACCCAGCGTGTTCCATGTTCGATCACCGGCCAGACTAATATCTGAATGATGTATAAATTTATTTATAGCTAGGGCATTCGTCGGCAGGAGGAAATCTTATGTGTAAGAGTAAAAAGCGTTAATATCACCTTTCACTACTTAGTATTAGCTGATTTTTACGAAGGAGTTATCTCAAAATATTGTATTTGAATCGACTAGTTTGCATTTCAGTTTATTCAAAATACCTTTTTGAATTTTAAATGAAATTAATTAAATTGGGCACTTGTTTGGCAACTAAAATCAATTGTAAAGCCTCATTAACCCACGTTAATAATGAAATGCGGTTTCGGTTCTAGTGTTGTTAGTTGTAATTAAAACCACAAACTCAAATATCATTATTGAATCGAATTGCAATAATATATGTTTTTAGTAAATATGAGCAACCTTCATGTTTGAAATAATATTTGTTAGAGATATCTTGCAACGACGCTATTAAAAGAATGGATCATTTTATACAGTGGACGTCAAGACGACCTCAATTATTAGTTAGCTCGCTATATCCTCCGGCAAAGTTATTGTATCTTAGAAAAAAATGTTGTACTTTAAGCATTTAAAGCATTAGGAAATTCTATTGTAATTCTCACGTACCTAATTTTTAAACATAAAAAATATAGTTCCGCATGTGCAACGTATGTATTAGCAAAAGAAATGTTTTACGGACTGAGATAATTTTCAGTCCGTAAAACATTATTAGACATTTGTACATTTTCTTAAATTTTGTTTATCAGTTTGTGTGTTTAAATTACAATTAACCATAACTACACAATTAAATTTAAAGCGATGTATATATATTTATAATCTAAATCTTAAAATAATATCTATATATATATATAA
>DWLI01000331.1:0-22991 GCA_018249915.1 Cecropterus dorantes dorantes
GAGGATTCCGGTCGCGTTCCGTTGGAGATCCCGGAATCCTCCACACAGCGCTGAGGGCGGCCACCGGGGGGGTTTTAGTGCGGTAAAAATCCCACATAACGGTTTCCTGCTCGAAAACAAAAAAAAATACTAGGTCGCGGCGTAAGGCATAATGCATTACAGCAAGGGATACTTTATATAAGCACTGTGATGTGATTAGGACCTGTGCTGTGCGGTGATCGTTTTCAGGAAACGTAATAAACTCATACTAAGAGCACTGGTCTCAGCCAAGACTTAAAATAGCCTATGTACATATGTCTGTAATGAACTTAAAATTAGAGCCTTCCCAAAGTCGGCATCCCATCGGAGCAAGTTATAATATCTAGAATAAGTGTCTCCACCTTGTACTACCGTTAAAACCAATATAAACCAAGAGTTAGCACTTATGAAGTTAGTGTTTAAGTGCGTATTTATGTCTGTAACATATCTAATGTGTAATTTAGGAACGATTTCCTGTAATAATCCGTAAATGACCTTAACAAAATTAACGACGTTCTTCCACAGTTAAAGCTATTAGTGTAATTAATTTGTAATATGCACATAAATTCGAATAATAATATAATAATTTTGTAACTCAGTTGTGGAATGCAACCCCAGACTTACAAATTTAGAGTCGTATTTCGAACCTTACTACCTGTGCTGAAACTTTTACAAGATAAAAAATATACCTATACCAACATAATAAGTAGTTCATTGGCGTTTTAAACATGAATTATTAATTAAGGTTATAGATAACAATTTCGAGTTAATTAAACAATTAATATACCTACATTTACAAGCAAATTTTGTTTAACAATAGAACATGTTATGTGCCTACTCTATTATAGCGTGATGCTCCATTGTTTTAACTGATAGGCAAGTTTTAGCAGAAATGTTGACAGGCCACTAGCTATTGTTAATAGTAATATTTCTCAAAATAAAAAAATATTCAACCCATAAAATAATAAAAATGAAAGTTCCGTCTCAATATACATCGCTTAAATTTGTAAAAAATATAGATGAGGGAATTCGAATAAGTAACTATAAAGTAGATAATATTCAAAATGTTTAACTGCGTTTTTGAAATCGCATCAAACCAAAAGTGCTGTCGAAAATAATGTGTGTTCACGTATGATTATAAACATGTACATTTGTTATATATAAGATAGCATCCCATGACAAGTAACCTGTATCTGCCTATATAGTAGATATATACCTATATATCTACTTACCTGCCACTACAATTCTTCGTCTTCCCACAGTTGTACTTAGTTCGTTTTTCCTATGTACAGCCTTAGTTCGTCATATGGAATTTAGCTATGGAACTAGCATGGCGATGAATGTACTAAATGGCAAAAAGGTAATTTGGATATTGGAATCAGTATCACAACGGTTGAGATATGTTCTCAACAGATACTTTACTATCTACTTTACTATCTAAACAGATACTTTAGCAGACAGACACGCTTGAGACATTTTGACAGATTTGAGAACATTCGTTATTGAATAATTATGATATACACGGTGAATGAAAATATTAGACTAAAACTTTACGCCTGACAGTTCTTCATAACTCGAAGGCCAGGAAACATTCGCGTCATATGCTTGGCGTTTCAAGCGTCAGCGTTGAGAATTAAAAACAAATGTAAAAATTGTAGAAAAAATTGGTGAAATTCGTTCAACGCTGACGATTCTAGTGCCAAGCAATTGTTTCGTGGCCCAGTGGTAATGTTTTCATAGGCGTGTGAAGCTACTGACACATTGATTGACTATGTATTTGTTATTTCCAACTCGTCTAAGAGAAAACAAATAACTACCAGTGGGATGGTGATGGGTCGTTCATGTAAATATGAGATTCATTTTCGACATCGCCTTGCAGTCGTGCGACGGAATTCAATCAAAATGTCTGTGAAATCATGTCCAGTCGAGTTGTCCACGCTCCACTTCCAAGTAAACATAAATACGGTCGGTTAGTTTAAAAATCGAACTGACTCCATTACGCAACGACACGATTGATCGAATTATTATACGATTAACGAGTTTCGGCCGTCAGCGCGGTCACTACGATGATATATATTTTTAGGGTTCAGTACTTTTGTTACATCAATTACTTTGTATCTTATATTACAATGTTGAACGGTAGTAAACTTAAATTTATGTTTCTTCTTTTTAATGTATTCTAGGTAATTATTATTTATATTATTTTGACTGGAATAGTTTGGGCGCAACGATACTGGCAAGTGATGACGTCACATTTTTTAAAGTATTTGTTCAGAAAGGCAATAACTTGCAATGACTTTTAGTTAGTTAGTTGGTATTACATAATACGTTTGCATTTACGCTAATTTCAGTTCTACGGTTTATCTATTACAACAGATAATATAATTGTGTTCACACGATGTCACCTAAAAGTGTATATTGTAACAAATGATGAAGTTTCGATTATTAGTGTGAGCGCAGATCGCTATCGTGACAAAGGGGGAACTGGTTATGGAAATCACTCTGTCGTCAAACTCGGCCGAGCTTGTCAGCTCGTTTTGATTGAACTCCATTTTTAACGTCGTTTAATGTTTTTATAACCGTTAATGAATACAAATAAAGAAACTTCAATTGTTTGTCTGTCATTCCATACTTATAATAATATTTATTTATTGTAAGTAACAAGATTCATGTATCAATTTAATTTACCAGGTGGTAGAATGAATCTGGTTTGACCGGGGAGGAATCACTGTCACACTTATTTCTTGTTTTGAAGCAATTCCTGCGTTTCCGTAAGGTTTCAGATAGGACCATTGCCCTGAAGGAAGTTGATCACCATAAGGTGGATTGCATACACGTCTCTTACTCCATACTTATGAAAAAAATATTTACAATATTTTGTTTGAACATATACCTACGCATTATATACTGGTAATCAAGTCTCTCTAGTCATGTTCAGGATACTGTTGAACCTCTCTCGCACACTGTGCTTTACATAATATGATATAGGTAAGTAAATGATTCTTATTTTTTAAATTACTAGTGTGCAAAGGCATCGTATTTATGAGTCATATAAACTGATGGCACGTTATTGAACTTGGTTTCTATGATTGAAGTGTGTTGTAGAGCGCTGTAGAAAGCGCCAGCGCCCAATTTACACGCACACGTATGGAGATACGGTGGTAAGTGTCGTACGTCGTAACTCGTAGCAGTCGAGTGGATTATTACGGTAATGAGTCGCCGGCCGGGGACACTTTCCCATGCGCGGCTTATCTGTGGCGCCTGCATTAGGACCCGGGACCCGCCGCCCCCGCGCCCCGCCCCGCCCGCCGCCTTCGCCCGCCGCTGCTCCCTGGCGCCGCCACTCTTAGTGCTACAAGACCCGCACGTTTTTTTGTGAACTCGAAGGTAATTAATTAGGGCGAATCCGATGAATGCGCGCCCGAGACCAATCTCACCGGTCAGCGGTAACTGTACCCGAGTTCAATTTCTGTTCACTTTTTCCAGGTCACATGCAGTGGGATGAAAATCCAGTGTCTTGCTGAGTGCGCCGTATAGGTAAAGAACTCTTGAGATGCCTCGGATGACAGTTTCTTCTTTATTAAAGGTTTCAATGGAAAATAGGAGGAAATATATTCACCGATGTATAATTTAATTCATATATAAATTCGGTTAGGTATAGTGAAATGCAAATATTCTGGTTATAGAAAAGTAATAGCATCTGCTTGCTTAGCTAAAACCATAAAAGCAACACAAGTGAGTAGAATAAAGAGCTAGCGGCGAGCGGCGGTGCGGGGCCGAGCGTGTTTAGCGAGCGTGCTCGCGGCCATTACGCTTAAACAATTGCAAGCGCGGGTAATCTAAATCTTTCAAGCGTTCAAATTCAATAATAGCGGGCGACCGCATCGTCGGCATTACGTCAGCTGACGTGACATAAAGTATCGAGTGGTCGAGACCACTGGCGGCTACAAGCCCTACTAATTGTGCCGCCTGAGAGCCTTGTCACCGAATTTTTTCCCCCGGAGCCCGACACATATCAAGAATGCTTTTATACCGGCGACAACGGACCTGTTAATGTGTTAATCCACTCCGATCGGCTTGTTTTTCTGTTATTAATAGCCAACAAACAAAGGTTTTTCGTCCCGCTCGCTCGGTAGCGTCCGTCGTACGCGCGAGAGGGCAGGTGATAGAGGAGGGCCTCCCGTCGGCTCGGTTTAATGCGGAGTTATAATAATATTTGAATTATTAATATGAGGTAGGCGCGGCCGGTAGCCGGTTAATGGGGCTCGCTGCAACACGTCGCATCGCTGCTTCACGAAGGACGAGGCGGCCGGCCTGCAATGTTTGTCTACGTCACTATGGCGCTAGAAAGGCGATACCTTTAAGCGGCTAATCTCGCATCTCACTTAATTTTTTGCTACGAATCATTTTTTATGGAATGTTTTTATTTGTTTCTTTTTATATGGACTATTTCATATCAATGTAGAACCGGTATGATATATGTCGAGTAACAAAGTGATATGCTTTGATATAGATAGCATAGAAACTATCCGTGTTGTGCTACTTTAAATTTAATGTGTTTGGTAGTCACTGTAAAGAGACCTTATGAACCTATTTAGTATATTCAGAGGGTTTAAAGTCAATATTAAAGCTAATGTCTCATAGTACCTAAACATCAGTTTAAGAGTCTTAGAATCAAAAGTATAATTTTATATTAGTCTTATACTATATGAATAATATAATTTATTACCAAACATATTAATTTAAATCATTTGACCCACTAAAGACGATAACTTATTGGCAATGAGCGAATAAAATACATGTACCTATAGTTATTTATAAGTGAAAAGATTTATTGAAATCTCAGAGCAGAGCTGGAACTAAATAAAACACGTCCATTTCCACCCCGAGCTGTCCCGGCGTACACTCGTGCACTACGGCAGGTTCTCGCCGTAAATTGTTCGTGGTTGACGACCGCGCGCCACTTCCGGGGCTTTCTCGCGGCGTTGCGACACTCCGCCCTGTCCGACACTTGTCAACTAGTGATAACCTAGTGGATTGAAATTCCATCGTTTCGATAGGAATTTGGCTCAATTCCCATTTATGTGCCTTTGGTTTTCAAATGCCAACGTAATAAATATCTGTGTGACTTAGAAGGGTTGGCGATGACACTACGTTGGTTTGTGCCTTGTTCCTGTCCGACTGTCTGCGGAAAGTTAGAAAAAGAAAAGCCTTTCTCCCTTACCAAAGTATCATATTCTTTGTCGGTTAATTATGTTTGTATATATTTGTTTGTTTAGATTTTGCAGGTTAAATTCGAGAAATCAGTGAAGTGAAGATTTACTTATTGTAAAGTGTGTTCTGAAGAATGAGTTGGTTATAGAGGGTTCTAAGCCTGTGATGTTGGTCCATTAGTAGATAGTTGTATTGTATGATTGCAATATAATCCTGAGATTGTTTATTGCCAGTCACTATTAACATCTACCATCAAATAGTTGTTGTAAACGTTACTTTTATATTTTTATTGACGTTTATACATCCATGAATAATTGTAAACTATTAGTTTGTAGTTTATGTTCAATAATTTATTTTATTAACTACTTATCCAGTACATTTCAATCGTTATTTTCTAACAGTATATAGTATGGCTGCAGTAATATTTAAACATAATTTTAAGCGCGAACTAGTTGGACTTAGAATTGTATGTTTTTTGTGCTTTTTACAAACTAAAATTTTGTACGCACGATCTACTGTTATACCTATCTATAAAAAAAAACGAAATAAAAATTATCAAGTATCCAAGATAAACTTTAATTAAGCTACAAAATGAACTCTTCTTCTCCGAGAAAACTCTTTATGAAACCGTATTTTTCCAAAATTGAGCAACTCGACCGCGGGACATTCCCACACTTATCACGTAGGTATTTTCGAAAGATACCGTCGTTCATACTTGAGATTAGTTATCTGTTGCAGCGCAGCCTGCGCTCGCCGCGGCCGCCCCGCGGGCTTGCGTTAGCGTACGAGTATACTCTCATTACATCTAGATTTATCAAATACACATCAAGATTATGTTCAATTTAGGCAATTGCAATGAGAAATACTCTGGGAATTTTGAAAAAAACTCCATTTAACAATAATAAAAAGCCTGAAATAGATCTTTAACATATATGACGTAGCTCCTATCGGAAATAATTAATGCCTATGCCTATGTACTAACTTGTAACTGGCACGTATACCTTTTAACTTGTAGATTACAGGATACATTTTAAAAATAACTACATTGTCTTAAACAATACCTTATGGAAATTATATTCCCTTAGAACTGCCAGCTTTAACCGTGTTTTGATTTCAACCGTTGCCTGTTAGTCATTAAATGTTCGAGGTTTATTACGTAGGTCATTGCTTGTAGATTAAGATGTTCTAAGTCAAATAAATAAGAAATTTCTGACGTCAAAAGTATACCTACAACCATCGCGATAGTGAATAAATATACAAGCAAGTAACACCATTCGAGTTGAACGTGTAACAACCCCTATACGGTATTCGACGCCGCAGCTCACTCTTGACTCGTTCTTGATTGATTAAACTAGATATCACTAGTAATGTGTCCCACATACGATACGCTGGGATTCACGTACGCATCGGTTATTAACATGCCCTGTAGATAAGTAGACTTTCACATTCGGCGGGGAATTCATCAGAGGATCGATTTAATTGTGGGGGGCGAGGGAAAGGGCGCGGGGCGGGGTGCGGGGTGCGGGCGCGGGGGCGGGGTGCGCGGAACACGGAAAGGCTTTTGAGGCGGCGCTTCAGAGGGCGCGCGCCGCCGAGCCTCCGTACAGGCCGGAGGCACACTGCCTGCTACTGACAGTGGAACAGGGGAAATATTTTACCGGGAAATGCTTCATTCATATTAAAATTAAATTTATTCAAAACGATTACTTCACAATACTTTGTCGTCAAAGGTTCACACATCATGCATGCCGTTAGATTAATATGTACCCAAAGCTTAACGTAACGCTTAGAGCAAAACGTAAGATGAAAACGGGTGGCACTCCGGACGTGCCTGAATATTAACGTTGTGCATTTTTGATATTTTGGAATGGTAGAGAATAATTTCGTCCACGAGCATGACAGTTTATATGACATTAAAAATGTAACACTTTAAAACTCAAACACACGCACACTTCCTCCGTCTTACGAATTTTTGATCAGGACACGTGGCCATGACGCGTGTTTAACATCTAACTAATTTGTGATCATCTCAAGTTAGACATCATTATATATAAACAATACCATCACAAGGTTATTATATTACCCAAAATCTACGAAATCAAAAAAATTGCAATATTTGTAATTCCAAAAAAGTTTTTGCGGCGGCCTCTATGAAGAATTGTGAAACGAAGAAGTCAGCAATGTATAGCCGTCATTGGCTAATGGCTCTGTATTTTAAGAGAATTTAAACCCTCGCATCAAACACTTACATATAAATTGACTTAAAGTGTTTAATAACAATGCATCAATAATCCCAGCGCATGGTTCCCGCGGTCCCGGTGTGCGCGGCCCTTACGGCGGGCGATAGCGCCGGCGCCCCACATTCGGGCGCGCTAATGCGCCGACAAACGACTGCCGCCGCCAAACTTGGTCAGCGCCCGAAACGCAGGAGTGACGACCCCTTCACTCACTAATACCCTCCGACATACAGATACTTTACAAGAGGACAAGTTGCTTCTATTTGCCAGACTGTTTCCTTCATATTCATTAATTTAGCATATAAATGTTATTAAACGGCCATTGCAACAAAGCAATTAAATACACACATATTTAGTTTTGTGTACTGGGTAGGTATCAATACTATACTGTAGATTCCTTGGTCGTCAAGTTATTAGGCGCAAATCATGGTTTTGAGAACTTTTTGTTTTTTATTATAATATGACTATATGCGCTCTCGGGGCTTAAACATAGAGGTACAAAATATTCATACACCTCGTTGCCGTGCTTCGCTACAATATTGAAGAGTAAAAATAGACCATTTTACGCAACTACACCGTTCGGCGTTAACCGTGTTTTATAGTACAAAATTAGGTTTTACTCGCTAACCGTTGAAGATACATGAAAAGTGACCTTTCGGAGAGAAAATCTTAAACTCATTTATCACAACAACCACACACCATCTCATTTTTATAAATTAGTAAGATTGTGAAATCCAATTACTATTGTGTAATGGTGAGTCTATCTTAAAAAAATACCGTTAACTATAGATATACTTCACTTATACATGGTACTACATGTAACCTGTAAATTTCAGCACCATCTACTCGCCACGTTACTGTGTGTTTAAGTTGAAATACCTAAAGGCGATGTTATCGTTTGTGCGCTCACTGTGCGATGTCACCGCAACGTATTTGATCGATATTTTGCACTAAAATAGTTAAAAGGTGGACGTTTTCCGTGCAAGTGTACACCAGCTTGATATACCCGATAACTTTAACGTGGTGGTCTAAAACTACAATTATTTTATAAATGGTTATCAAAATACATGGGTTTTACAATAAAAAGCTAATTAAAAAAGAATGTATCGATAATAACTCGTTATTATAAAAAAATACTAAGTAATTTTTGAAAAGTGTCTCTAATATATTGTCAGACAGGAAATTCGTAACCGATCCCACGTCATGAGAAAGTTATAAGGCATTACAAAGTACCCAAAACATTTTCGAAATGTCTTTTGTCATTGTTTTCGTGTTTTGACAGCGAAATCGCCGTTCGCAATTTACTAGAAACACACATTTCTCACGCAATTAATTTTATTTTCGCAAATTACAATTTTCACTCGTTTACAATCAAATTATAATGAGTAGACAATCGCATTACTTAACAATAGACTAATTAATTTTTATCCACAAATCTATGAAATATTAAACTCGTATGAATAAATAAAACAAGTATAAGATTACCCAATTAACTCCTTATCGGGTAAAAGTGTTCTTAGAATTAACAATGAAACACGTGTGTAATTCATAAAATAAGATTAATTGTTTAAGAAAATATAAATATTAAGAAGCGAATCTGTTCGTGTACTTCAATTGTAGCAACACAACACCGATTTCCAGATAGAATGCCTCGTAATTATAACGCTAGAAATATATTGCGAAACATATCTTTATAAAATAGTAGAATATGATTTTTTCTAAGCCAATGCAATAAATTTACTTCATTTTCAATATTATTAAAGTCATTACACTGTTTTTAAAATAGCATAAATGAGTTTTTAATTGTAAACATAAAATTGTACTACACACCTAGTAGGTGTGCAACGCGGTTGCACCCGCTAATAAATGAGAAAAAACAAACTAACATAGCGTGGTGTTATATAGAATATAGCCTTCTTCAATAAATGGACTATTCAATACAAAAATATTTTATAATTCGAACCATTAGTTCCTGAGATTAGCCCAATTACAAACTCTGTAATATTAGTATAGATATTAGTATAGTAGCTTTATAATATTAGTATAGATACGAGTACAGGTAACCAAATGAACCGAAATGGTGTAATAAAAAACTTTATATATTAAAAAATCGAATTAAAAATAAAAAAAAAAATTATATATATACACATAATTTTAATATTAATTATTTATTACTTTTGCAATTTTAAATTAGTAAATGAAAAAGGTATTTAACTGAAGGTAGAGATAGCTGACATTTATGTATGTCAGCATCATAAATAGCTGGCCGCTGAGCGGACAGCATCACAGCGCAGAGCACATTCAGAACACAACTGCTTGCGCTTATCTAATCACAATGACTAATCGCGCGTCGCGCAGCCATTTCTCTTTATCGACCAAAAGCGCTTTCGTCAATAACTGGAACGTTTAGCGACTTCAGGCTGCGGCCATATTGCATAACCTTAAATACTTATCTTCGAATCATAATAGTAATATATACAAAATGTCGTTTATCTTAAACGTATAATTTAAGTAGTTATCTACTTTACAATAGTTTCTGCATCGATAATCGCAGACTTCATTCGTGATATCTAATACGCAGCGCGATCGCGCCATTCAAATTTTGACAGGTCAAATTGCTTTTATCAATTAAATTTAAATTAAATTGTTTTATTTACATAGCTAGGTGGTGCCACAGAAAAAAGTACTTTTAATGACAGGATTGCTTTTATTACTACAGGAGGATCTGAATTGGTCACAAAAATGTATGTTAGGGCGCTATAGTGATAAGTTTAGGTCAACCACATAGGCATATTTCACTATAGTGCTGACTAAGCCACACTTCCTATTTGTTTTTAATTACCGAGCGTTCTAAGACGTACTCTTTTGGATTTCCCAAACTATTTTTATAATATGGTTATAGCAAAGACTGCACCCGAGCATGCAGTCTATCGGGAGGTGGTAAGTGGCCACTGCTGCCAATGGACATCTGTTATCAACCCCAGATATGATCAGAGTCTTACCTGAGCTTGATAACAGATGCGTTGCTGCCCCTGAGGAGTAAGTTGGAATGCCTTACATTAGAATTTAATCTTACCACACCAATCAGAATACAGCAGCGCATAATATAGCTGTTATTAGGTAGAAGTAGATGTGGCGCTTGTGTGTCCGGAGTAGAACTACAAATAGTTCATTTTTTTTTAAATTAACCCACTGCGTGCAAGGAAAATTTACATAAACGAGCGTTTCGCCAAATAGTACAGACTTGAGTCGGAACGAGTTTAATAGGCGACTGAATTCAGTCAGAGCATTCAAATCTCATATCGTCGTTGAAGTTCTAACACCGCGTAAGTCATTTTTAGAAATTTTTGAGTAGAGACGAAAACCGATTAATTTTATATAGAAACAACAAAAGTACCATTTTGTACTTTTGATTTTCCGTAATTTAAAAGTTTATATTGGTCGAATTTTCTTTCTTCTTCTTCTTTCTTCCAAAGACGACTTCTTCTTTCCAAAGACGACGATTTTGAACATGTCAAAATCGCAAAAAAAATAACTTACGAGGTGTTAGAGCTTCAACATCGATATATTTTGTGTGCGAGTGTAATGCGAAACAAATATTATATTCTATATTGCTCTTCGAATTCTATACATGAAACGAGTAAGGGTATGGCTGAGATTTCAAACCGAGGTGACGTGGACTTTACGTGTAAGTCAGACATGTATCAACCAAACGAATGTTAATTTATTAAGCAAAGACTGATATTTTCTTGTCGCAGTATAAAATAGACATTATTACAACGCAGCAAGAATTTAAATTGTCCGTATCACGAGGAAGAAAAATCTCAGCAACATTCAGTATTGGAGTTAGGGTTAACGACTAATCAAATAATATTAAGAACGATAAAAAATGTCGCAGAATGAGTTAAAAAATCATATTTCCACCTTGGCTGTAACGTTTCTACGTATGTACTACTACTAGGCACGTAACTTTTCAGATAAACCTACGTTATTTAATTCCAAAGTTGCGTATATTTTTATCTTAGAAGGTTATTTAATAACATTGTATCATATCGATGTAAAAATATACTTATTTTTTAATAAAAAAATATTTTCTCATGTTTCGGCATTCTTCATAATTTGGTCGTATTCTGCAGAAGAGGAAAAAGATTGTTAGAACAACGTTATAGTGTTTCAAATGTACTCGTGTGAGTAGTATGTAGAGGCAGCCCTGGTGAGTATTTAACGCCGCGCTGAGCAGAGCCGTTAATTGAGCCGCCATTGTTTCGCCGCTCACGCCGGCACCGCAGTGGCCAGCGTCGGTGAACGATGTGGGATTACTCATCGATATTTCCCATTTTAAAAGCAAATGTTATATTTATACATTAAGCTCTGATATTCGGAATTTGATAGAGTTTTTTATCTCGTGTTATGTTATATCCAAAATATATTGGATTATAATTTTTATATGTTTAAATTTCAAAGTTTGACATTTGATATGCAGATGCTTAATACTTCAACTTTCAGTCAAGCTCCATAAGTGTTTACGTACCCGCCGAGCTATCTAACTTACATAGGTATATTATTGTAATATACTTATGTAAATTATTGTGCATTGTACTTGCTGTATTTTATATAATGTATATTATAATACTTATTTCTATTGGTGATTCTAAATAAATAAATGCTACTATATGTAAAAAGTTTATCATGCCAGGAATGTCCCGTGATTAACGAAAATGTGAGGATACTCTAATAGCTTAGGCGACGAAACGTAGACAAGGTATGAGAAATCATTTCCGCGTTTTGATTTTAATATCTTGTTAGTAAAATCTTTATTTGCCACATTTTCTAGTGAAGTAAACTCATTCGCTTAAAGTAAGAAATAAGTTAATTACTGCTTAAATTTGTATAAGTACTATGTTTAATACAATATTCTCATCAAACAAAAGAAAACTAGTTAAATATTATTCATAAAATTATTTAGGCTAACATTATACAGAATAGCTATTATCATACTGCAGTTTTGGATATTATTTAATAAAATCAATGACATTTATTATTTTAAAGGTACTTTGAAAGTAAATAGCAACAAGTAAAACACTTTTATATGGTTGTAAAATAAAATTGTATGTTCCCTACTCAGGGATACTAATTATTCGACTAAAAGAGTTCAACGCGCGCGCTCATTTATAGGGGGTGGTTATAAGTATGTACTCAGCTATAAACACTCAATGTTTTTTATAAAATACATTTTACTTATATTCGTTTTGTTACCAAGTATAGGTACATAAATGAATAAATGTTTTTGTTTTAAGTAACTTTTAAGTTTTGTGTTTTTAGTTTAATATTTTTGTGAGCGAAAGTTTAGGTGAAATTCCTGATATTTATTTTATAAAGTCACTATACATTTATTTTAAAATTCAACATTGTTTGTTTCGTAGCGAATATTTCAGCACCGTACTGTAATATGTTATATAACCATATACTCGTTGTTACTTTCGCCAGTATTTCTTGCGTGACCTTTACTAAAAAACAACTGTTATTTTGTTAATAATATATGTGACATGTTGTGGTCGCCGGTTCGCGGCTTATTCTGGATTAGCCCACATTGCCCGCAGCCGCCGGCACCGCGGCGCCCTCGTGCGGAATCATGCGGAACCCACTCTCAATGTGATATAATTCGTAAGTATTTTAATCCCACGTCGATCAACCGACAGGTTAATTAAAAAATATAACATTTTTGTCATGAAAGTGAATTGGCTGTATCAAGTGCTGCTAGGTATGTTTTATTGAGAGCAGTGCTTATTGTCACAGAAATACAGAAAATAAGTATAATAGAAGTAGGCGTACGAAAATGCTCATACCAATGCAAAAAAAATCTACCGGTAATACTAACGGTTAAGTTAATGTCTCATATTAAAGACTCTTAAAATAAATTACGTATTTTATTATTAAAGTATTTCTATAGTCTCAATACGAAGAACCCATAAAATGCGAATAAAACATATTTTAAAGAAGCAATCATAAGGTTGTCGCCGTGAGCGGAGCCGCGCGGCGACAGCGGCGGCCGAGCAGCGTGATACCTCATACAAAACAAGCGATCGCCGTGTCCTTTCGTCCTACGACATAAAGTGCACCGTAATGGAGGTGTCTGTCAGTTTGTTTGTAGGCGCCCGCCCCCTATTGATACATTAGTTCGCCTTTTTATTCGAGCCTTCATCGCGCGCCTCGGCTCTCGTAAACTACACAAAAAGCGGAGACATTTTGCACTCGGGCCTTAGCGAGCGACGTGTACCGCGACTTATCGGTTTCGGTACTATAAAATTAGCATTCATGACGTAATCCATAAATAGGGCACGTTATGGACGCGGATCGTCTCCGACGGTTTTGAGAAACGTATAAAGATAAAACGTTCAAGTAATGAGCGAAAATTGGACTGTTCCGTTTTTAAATCAGGTATAAATTGCTTAAAAATACGTCTCTCAGATACTGTGTAAAGTCTCGTATAACTTCCGTATGTACATTTTGCTGAAGCCGATGTAAAGCCGATAAAAGGGACAGATCCTCATACTCAAAATGAATTTGTTATTATATTACTGTACTTTATAATTATATCGTTTGATTAACTAAAACAAAAAATGTTATTTTGTTTGTACATTATTTCAATGAATGCGTGAGAGTTAAATTCCAATTGGTGTATATAAGTTTTCCAACATCTGTGATGATCCAAAAGAATGCAGGTATTTCCCTCAGTGTGTTACTCCTTACTTCAATAATATTTTGTATTACTTAAAACAATTCGCCTAGTTTGTGGAGTAAGGTGGCAATAGGTGGGTCAGGTGATGGTGTCGAGTGCCCGTTAAGATAACCGCCGGAATTCCGCACGCGCGCGGCGCGCCACTGTGTGCGGTGTACACCTCAGCTACCATATCGATATGAGATTCGTTTTTATATATATTGTTTTATAAAGGAAGCTACAAACTAGCGTGCAGTTTTGTTGTCAACACTTTATTGTGCCACTAGTGAACAGGCAAAGTTTTGCAAAGTTCACACGAATCTTCTCTCAGAATGAAAGAGTACTCCACCGCGCTGGCTAAGTTCTATTTGATATGTTTCGCACATCATTGAAAATTTTTTTAGAGAATTCTTAGATGTGTAAGTTTACTCACAATATTTTTCTTTGCCGTAAAGCAATAATAATTGATTTCAATATGCACATCATTTTACCAAAATCAGTGGTGGCCTGGAATTCTTACCGCGGGCCGTCGACAGAGAGGCCGAGTTTCAACGTTATCAATGCACATAGCTCTGCTTGCATGCACTTTATCTGATGGTAAGTAGTAACTGCCACCAACGAACATTTCTAACGATCCTACATATGATTAGAATCCTACCTCTTGTCGGTCACAAACACGTTAATACCCCTAAGGACTACGTTGGAATGCCTCGAATAAGCATGAATAAGGGAGACATACAACATTCTTCAAAGTCGAAAATAGCAGCACCTAACACTGTCATTATTAGGCCATGATTAATAGTAGGCCAAAATTAATGGTATGTTTGAAAGACATAAAATATTTATATGATAAGTAGCTTTTATAATTTTCACTAGTCTGTGTCATTGTTATTAATTGGTAATAATAATAATAGTTTTATGGATCATCAGATCTTCAAATGAACTTCACAAGAACCTTTCTTCTCAGAAAAAAATATGTATTTTTTTAAACATATGCTATTCTATTTATATACTACGTTCATACTCTATAAAGCAATATAATGTAATATTTACAGAGCAAATTATATAAAAATGTAAGATAAACATCATGTATAAAAAAAACCGTTTATCTTAAGGCATGACGTTTTGATCAAAAGTATTAACGTATTAGCAGTAATTACAATTCAGTTAACAAATACACTGTAATAATGTGTTTAAATACTTTTTCCAATTTTAGCATGTTATAAAGCTTACAATGAGCTGTCTTAAAAGGATAGAGTTAATTGAAAGCTTAAGTGACTAAGCAAGCAAATATGTTTACAATAGTGAAAAAAGGCTATCACTTTTTAGGCGAACTATCGCAAAGGTGACATATTGGTGAGGTCCATTTGGCGACAAGTATCGAGTCGGGACGGGCGCAGTTGCGACAAAAAAGTGTGGCGCCTGCGCATTAGGAGCCGGGTTATTTATAGTGGGATTATTGGGCTCGCCTCTCATCCCTTTCTTCCTTGTGAGCGAGGGATACTTTTATCTCGTTTCTACAAACAATTAGTCGGGTAAGCTGTCACGGATAGCTCAATAATTTTGTTTTGGGGACAATGTGTCAGTTTTTGCGTCGCGTGAGGCTTGCGCAAGGCTTGGCTCGTGCGCCCTAATGGCATTCCGATAGACCCTTTTCCCATTTGTCAGGCTCTATTTTATGGGGTTGCGTGTCACTGATCTGTGGACAGGTAGTGCGGTAATGGAAGCTGGTTGTAGGCGCCGCGCCCTTCCGACACCGGGGAATGTCTCCGCTGATACCAGTATCGATTTGGACATATTTTCAGCTAATTGATGCTTTTTGATTGTAAGTCTACTTAGGTAACTATAATTGTCTCAAGAATATCTATATATTTTAAATCAAAATGAAGTTAATTTATAAGAGATTTGTATAATATTCAAACATTATTAAAATGTAACTTCTGTGCCTCAATCGTTACAACATTTGCAAATTATATCTTTTATTTTAATTTCCTTCTGAAGTACATATCAAAATTAACCGAATTTTATATGTATCTATTTTGTACCTCAATCCGTGGATGTTATAAGAGGCAAGTAAAGGGCTAATGCAGTCAATATCAACACCCACTGCGGTTACCAATACGCGTTCCAAGCACGGTAACTATTGTAAAAATCCTCATTACGGGAGGCCTATGTAGTAGGCCTCTAGACCTCAAAAGACTGATTGATAGAAAGATGTATATGTATTTTATCTAATAATTGATAAAAGAAACCGACATCGACAAATGCATTTAAAAGCAATAAATCCGCCTTTTCCGCGCCGAAGCCTAATAATTTACGCGTTAATTGCGGGCGCATTAATTACTTGTCCGCGTGAAATATTTCGCTCGTTGCGACCGAGACACTCTTTGCTTTGCCTTTTTTGATACTCACAGTGAACCTTTATGCGAATTGTGTTTATTTAAATATAACTGTTGCCTATGTAATGTTCCCGTACTAGTATCAACAGTATAATATTCTTCATCTAATAAATTGTAATCGTAAAACACGATAATTCCATCTTGATAAAATATGACTTGACTGAACGTTAGTATATATTCGAAAAGCATCATAACAGATATGTTGTTGAATTCGATACGTTAATGTTTAGGGTACCAGATATTATTAAATTATGTTACTGAATCGTATACGTGCATGGGTAGTATTTACTTATCAAAACTGTGTAAGACAATTAACATTAAGTGTGTACAAATAATAACGAGAGTATACAGTCTATATATCCTTGTTGCAAAATACCCTTTTTGCAAACTTTATCGTGTGAATTATCATTAAAATGTAATCAGTTATGATTGTAAGATTAGACGGTTGATAAAGACATTAAATCGCGTGAACTACTCGCTTACAGCTAATTCTATTAATTCGAATGAGATAGATACGTAGGCTGCTTATTTATCGTAACTATTATTGTACAGTAAAATTAAACTTAATAGTGTAATAACGATTATGTGCAGATAAGTTGCAGTACCGTAGCCGCCTTGCCGCTAGGTGGCGCGCTGATGTTTGTAAATATTATTGTTTTAGTTTAGGAATACAAATAAATTTGAAGATGAGGACAGGTTTGTAGTTTACATTACGTATTTTAATTTTTATATAAAAAAAAACATTCATGTTGAGATACTTTTGCAACAGTTACAAATATGTTATCGAGAAGTATGTGTACTTAAAATTGACTTATACGATTTATTTGTACAAGTATTTACACCAAATCATAAGTGTTCGTTATTAATTAACAGTACCTTGATAAGATATTTATTATCTGTTCACATTTACAAAAATTGCATCTGCAACATACAATTATATGGCAGCTAAGTTTGACACGTAAATTGCTTAAGTTTACAGAGTAGCTAATAATTAAGGTGAATATTAACTTACTATTTAAGTAACGTGAAAGTAATGATAAAAATTATGATACTGGCAGTTTACTTAATAACACGGAATTTGGGAGAGTAGCAAAATAAAATCAGCTGATTTGTCGGAAAGGCATTAGTAAAACTGGATCGCTATTAGCGCTCAGCGATGGCGCGATAAGCGGCGCCGGATCCGGCCCTTCCTCGTGGGGACATCGTTTTTTTGGCTTTTTTTGTCGTTAATATCAGGAAATAGGTGAGATTGAAAGTGGTCGGGGTGCTAAATGTAGCTCTTTTTTAGAACGACTGTTGAAAACAGCTTATAAGTAATTTTGTATTATGCTATAAGTGATTAATGATAGGATGAAGTGTTTTTGATGATGTGATACCTTTTTCCGACTTTTAATAAAAATATATTTATAAAAAATATTATTATATTATAATTAAAAATGTTTATGTGTCATTATTAACTATTGAAGGACTTTTACTAATTCGTTATTCTTGAACTTACATTTTTATATACATCTTTCAGCAAAAGCCAAATCATATTTTGTACTATTGTGCGCTTTCTTATAGTGTGACTGCACTCCGAGAGTGGGCAGATGGCATCGTCGCTGTGACGTCAGTAGACACACGAATGCGGTGTCTGTGCCGTGTCCATGTCTATTTACGCATGGCATGAGTACTGTTTGGTAACTGGAGTAGATGTATACGTGTGTCGTGAGTACTTAAAATCAGTTTTATGCGTGCGTGGGTGTCTGATGGTGTCACTTCCAGACCAGTGTTTGTCGGGCTTAATGTAATCATCTCATTACATACAACATGTTTAAAGAAGAAATGTAATGAGTATAGGATACATTAAAATATATCTCAGTTCAATTCAGTTTTCAGTTAAAATGAAATATAAAAAAACTGATGAGCCACTGGATACATATTGTATGTATACTCTAATCTTTCGTAGTAGTTTGGAGTATCGAATTGTATTTCGTTAAATAAATTATGATATATTATTTTTTATTTCCTGGAATTGCTTCCGAAAATATCTTTAATGTGCAATTGGGCCGATACGACTGGTTCAAAAGTGAGGATGGCGGCGGCACGGCGGCACGGCGCCGGGGCGCTGACGTCACTGATGGCTATCTGCCGGAACGCTCAGGATGATATTTCCGGTTAACGGAAGGAACTACACACACAGATAGATCATGGATTTAAAATCCAAAACACCGCCGAACTAAATTTTAAAGGATTTTAAAAATATGTTATCATTGATTGGTTTTTAGTTGCTTTACTATTGTCTGCTTCAATGTACCTTTAAGATCTATGTTAAATTTTATTTTGTTGTGTTCTTTATTTGTTGTAGTTTTTTTTTTGCCAAAACCAGACGCATTTCATTATCGGTAGAGCCATCTTTACGACATGCAATGAGTAAGGTCGGTGTTATGTGCGGAATGCCCTACCTTGGCGCCGGCAGGTACAGCGCACTGCCACTGCCACACTACATAATGTTATAAAATTTACACCCAAACATCTAAGTAAGAAAAAGCGTATTACCAGTTAATACTACATATCTGGCTGTACCTTTATTTGTCAATAATCAGATTAGTACAAAAAGTAATTTAAATCCTAATACCTTTTCTTACTTATAAGTAGTATAAATGAGAAGTTTGTGTGGCTGTTAGGATTCCGCTGAAATATAGGATACAGATAGTTGATGTCCTGGATTGACTTATAAGATACATCAGGGAATAAGCTAGTGTTAAATAAATTTGCAAAGCATGCGAACTTACGTTGTGGGTATAACTTATAATGTTATTAGAACAAGCCCCAGTGTTGCCGCGTAGTGCCGCCAAGGTTAGTTGCTATCCTCTCAAGAGCATTGTACAATATGATTATATAATTAAATTCATTACGGTTGTCCTATACCTGTTGATACCGAAATGTAACGTAATTAATTGTATGTTCACATATTATGAGGATGTTTGGGCACGATCCGCACGTTACTTATGTAAAGAGATACTAATGATTTTTATTTTTATCAACTCATTCCTTTTCGTTTTGAGAATAAGCTCCAGAATAGTTTTAATGCGGACTTATTATGTAAGGAATCAGTTAAGAATTTTGGTATCTTGTTGCAAATTTACATAGAGAAAAGGAAAAGTATGTATCCAAATTAAAATCTGTGGCAATAAAACTAGCAAATATGTAAATTCGTGACATAAACTGAGTCCGCACTCGGCGAGTCTATAAATATGTAGCGCATTAACACGAACACTCCATTATACATTGTTAACCCTTTTATTAACTGCGTTATTATGTCTAACACGGGTAAAGCGAAATGTGACGCTAACGAGGTGTGGGGGCACATCAAATTATAGACTCTGTCAGTGGGATCTAGGGTTAAAAGTTGGCTACGACACGGCGCCCGCTTGGCGTGTAGTACTAAAACAAATAGTCGGGTGATAGTTGAAAAGTGACTAATAGGGCAATAAATCGGAATAAGTGCGTACAAGTGATTCTCGCACCTGCGCGGCGGCAGCTGCCCGCGGCCGCGCCGCCGAGCGGCCGCGGACCAGCCACTGTTACTTCACCAATATATTCACTTAGCTTTTATGAACTCTGATTTGCCTTTATGTGAAGCAATTGGCTTATGGTGGTGCGTCTCGCCTGTCAAAACCAAACTAATATTAAGACTGTATATTTGTCTATAACGAAAAAGTATCCTGTTTTGTGTAAAACATGTTTAGTATATTTACTGGATAATAATAAAATTTACTTTTTGAATTTTTCGTTAATTTTAAATTTGCTTTTTAATGTCACAAAAACGTTATTGTAGGTACCTTGAATACTTAATGCAATTATATAAGAAATGCATAAAAAAAAACTACTTAATGAAATTTAATATTATATGATATACAATAACATTTATAAATATGCTATAAAGTGTAACCAAAAATTAAAATTTAACATATATGTCCTTAAATTTGAATATTGCGAAATATAAATTCAATGTTTTATATTTATATATATTTACATATTATTATAATAATATGGTATTTATATAATTTGTGTACAATTTATTGTTGTACTCTTTTCAACATAACCAAAATGTGTCAATGTTATTCAATGTGCTTGTTTGCTTTAGATTATTATAAATATATTAATTAATTCGTCTCCGAAATAGCTCGGTAGAGTCATTAATACGGTGTGATTGTGGAGCGTTCCGCGCGGCCGCCCGACTCTGCCTTAATTATTAAAATAATAAAAATACTACACCAAAAATACTTTGGAGTATCCATGACTGAATAATTAGGTGATGTTATTTAAATTGGGCTGTTGAAATGTAGGTAATAATTTTATTGTACGTATTACAATACTCCATGTGTAACAAGAACGGAAATTAAACGAACAATTAAATACACCTTTTTAATTTTTAAATAACGATTCTGCCCATATTCTTTATATAGGAGACATTCCAAACTTCCACCATAACTCAGTATTGATTATGGAATAGAGAACGCATGTACGTTAGACAAATATTCTGGGATTATGGTTGTCTTTCTGAGCGGTAAAGGAGGAAGGCTGAACGAATGCCAACTTAATGTGGCAGGTATTATATACTTTTGCAGAGGATGCGCAACAATTCACGTGCCTTAATAAATTATTTTGTTCAATCTAGATGTTACGTGTTTGTGCAATAATACACATAACTAATAACATTTAAGTGCGCGCTGGCCAGATGCAAATTTATGAACATTACGTGATCATAAAAACATAATTTCAAATATAACAGTAGTCCTATTAGATGACAATTATAAAGCCATCACATGACAATGACATGCCATGACAATGAATACCATCATAGATTAATTTTGGCTTCATAATATTGACCACAATCTACTCAATCTCAATGATATTATAATATATTATGGTACGTGTATTCAAATTACGTAAAACAGGAATATTTTTAATTTAGACAAGTGTTAAATATTTAACATAGACACAAATACGAGAAATAAAGTGTTAATCATAGGACATCGAATGGTATCCACAAATTAAGTGACCTACACACTACCTGTTCTATTCTGTATTATACTCGTAATTATTAACACAATAAACGATGCATGTTCTACTACAATATAAAAAAGGTACGTATGTATATTTTTAAGTGTAGATGCATTCATTCTAGAAAAGTTGATAATTAGTAAATACATGACGGTAATTAACCCGACATGTTCGTCTAAGGATTCAATTACAAATACCTATGTATGTCTACACTACATACTGCAGCCAAGCGACATTCATCAACAGCGACAGGATTATGTGGCTATTCATTTATCCAAATTTAAAACCGGCAATGTTTGCCAAAAATACTACAATGTTTCAGTGCGAACAGTGATTACATGAAGTGTGCTTAAGCACTAACAATACGTAAATATGTAATCTCAATTCTTTAGTAGCGAAAATATCCATCGTGCGACATATACTACCCCTATAACTGATTTGGTTGAACCTATCATATTTATCAATGAATATCCATGACATTAGTAGGCTTACTAATATTTATACATAATCAAATATACCAGATAGTACATTTCTGATTATTGGTTTGATAATTCTATATTCTTGACTTCGTGTGCAAACCGCTTTACTAATTGACTCTACATAAAACTATATACATACGTCACCTTTGATAAATGCAGATTTTATTATTATTTACACGTATATTTTGAATTTAATTAACTAACAGTATTCATAATGACCAAAACCGAACAACATTTAGTACTTTTGTTTAATTTATTGTATATAGTATTTTGAGACGGTATTATTTTGATGGTCTTCATTATTACTTCATTATAATAATTTTGTACCATCAAAATAACCATCAAACACCATTTTGGACTAAAGGAGAACTCGGGTATAAATATAACGATAACTGTAAGTACTTATTTTAAATTTTAAATATTCAAGGTACAAAATTTAAGTTTAATTATGTTATTACTTCAGTTTAGTTTTCACTGTTACAGCACTGTTTGCCTGGGTAATAAATTGAATTTCGTTTTTGTTAGTAAATATCATCAAATTGTTTACACTGAGACGGACCAAGGAAACATAAAAAACTAATGGTTCAGCCAAAAAGCTACTATTATTGTTGTTATTATACGAGTATGGTTTAAGTCATACGCTAAATCAATTGACAACATCAGAATTAAAATAATTAAATCAGAATAAAATAAAAACATTGTGCTTCCGGCTCCTGGCGTAGGCCTATGTTCTGCCTTTGAACATCATCTGCGCGTTTACCACTAAAAAGCCCCATTCGTCATGGCGTCACGGTTCCTAGGGGCATCGCCAAGTTGGCAACTAAGAAGTTGGGCGTCTTGAACAGAGCCAAGCAGTACTTTACTGCGGGGCATCTCC
>DWLI01000332.1:0-22928 GCA_018249915.1 Cecropterus dorantes dorantes
CACACGAATTTCGGTAGAACTGCTTCACATTATACCTACTCTTAGGTCTGCTGCATGCAATTTCAAGCGTTCCCATGCTCCATAGAACTGTCCTTAAGCCATTGATGCCCAAATTGTCGCCATAGCCCAGGGTTGACTGGCAGAAGACACCCTTGTAATCCTTAGTTTAAGGTGTTTCAAAAGTATAAATATATAAATAAATACCCGTTATCATAGTACTTGGATAGTAGTCGTAAACATTGTCTGGGACCTCATGGATGATTTGACAACATCCGACACGGGTTGACAACCAACCAGTGCCGCCACACACGGCAAATCAACGTGGTGGAGTACGCTCCAGATATCTCCCAGTTGCCGAGAGAGATAGCCGAAATCAGTAATGGAGCAAAAAGTAGCATTAGCATTGCAGCCATAGACTGCATATTTCAAAAAACTTCAAGTACCGGGAAATGTATGATTAGAATTCTCAAAAGTAGTAGTACTGTTTATGGTTTGACTCCGATAGCACCATCGCCACATCTATTTCTGCTTAATAATAGCAGTGTTATGCGCTACTGTGTTCTCGTTTGAAGGGTATGGTAAGGTCGTAGATAATTACAAACGATGGACGGTACTGGCCACATACCGTCACGTGCACTGCTTGGTCATTTGCCGCTTGCACAATTATGAAAAAAAACTCGTTTTTTTTTTTTTTAAATTTAATCAGAAATCAAAACCCTTAAAATTAATAAACCTTATAATAACTAAAAACTACAGTTCAAAGATTAAACGAATATATAAATAGGTAACAAAATAATAATGTTAGATTTATGTTTCCAAACAAAATTAATTGATTTTAAGTTGTTTAAAATACCCTCGTATATTATTATAATTAAAAGATAATTAGTGGTTTTAAGACGGAGTCAGCACCGCCGCATCTGATATCCACGGGCGGCACTGGCTACTTAACTTCACATGGACTTTTGATTGGTACTCGATTATTATGAAAATGAATTCATATTAAAAATATTTTAACATTACATTGTAGTAGTGATACATCCGCGCATCCCCGGTGGAACTAAATGTAGGCAAATTACTCCATTCCACCTTTCAATTACCTTTTAATTACCAATTTTAATTAAACCCAATACTGGTAATATTATTCTCTCATTAGTCTTGCAATGACGTCAAATGTAAACAAAACTATAGATGTAAAAATATCCATGTATATACGAATAGACAGCCTTTTTTATCATCAAAGGTAGGCTTTTTGAGTACATGTCTATCTCTGTTGGTTTTATTCCGCTTTTGACCACATTTTCCAGCTTGAAGTTTCATTGAGGTTGAACTGAAAGGAAAAAGAGAAAGCTCAGTCAAGTAAATAAAACGCGAGTAATTATTTTAAAACGTAATACTTAAATATAAATGTTAGTTTAGATATTAACATATATTTTATCTATTCAGTTTACTAAAGTCCCTTACCACAGGGTAAGAATTAATAAATATTATCCAACAATACACTCGTGACGTGACATTATGGCGTCGCCAACCAATGACCTAGGGAGTCAGAGAATATGGGGCAGCCCTGCTTTTTTACAAAATTGAAGTAGTAAACAAACAACTTTATACTTCTTATAGAACAGGGATTCTATCTAATCACTACTATATTGCTAGGCCCGTGGACTAAGTTGGTCGCCTCATTTGAAACTTAGTAAATCTATTGTGTAAGACTTTTTGAATGTCTAGAGGGCAGGGGCAGCTGCGACCTACCCCTCCTCTCTTGGCGACGCCCATTTCGGTACATAATATATTGTTGATTACCTAGACAACACATAAACATGAATCTATTTAATAATAAGTACGTATATATTACCCTACTTATAATCTTTAAAGCCATTAGAATGAAAGAATCTGTATTACTGAAACGTAGTGCTGTTGTACAAATTGAACCCCTTAAATGACGTTAAATTAAATGTAGGTGTGTAAGCACAGTTAAGGGCGGCGAGGTCGAGCGTTGGACTCGCCTGGTTCGCCATTATCGCCATACACGCGATGTCTTGGTGCCCTGACCTCCACCGCAGTTTTTCTATTGACTTTCTTTCACTACCAATCCACAGAGCCGTTCTGTCTGGCTATATTACAATAATAGTACCAAACTGAAAATGAAACAAAGTAAAGCCAGCTGACACCCGTAAACGTGTAAGTGCAAATAAAGTTCCTTAATTTTTAATTCAGGTATATATATCATATTATAATGTATGAAATACAATAATCCTTGTTAAATAATTACTAAAATAAAATTTAAAGATGTATAAAAAAATATTTATTTCAGTCATAGGATAATTCAAATAGAAATTCTCATTGAAATTAAATTTGTACCAGTCAGTGACGACATTGTATAGTTTTCATCGATTTAGTTGTTTTGTAGAGTGGTCGACGTATTTAATGTGTAGCGTATCGTACATGAAACTGAAAACGAAAGGAACAAAAGAGAAGTAGCGGTGTCGCATGGAGGGCAGTGCGCATGCCCGCCACTGCGCCACTGGCGGCGCGCTGCCCCCTGGCGGATTCGCGCCGCAGTGAGTTGCGTAACAAAGCACACTCGCCTTCAAACGCTCCGCTGAAAACTTTCGCTCCGTGCGCGCCGACGGAATGGGGAAGCGCAAAACGGCATAAAACTTTCCCGCGGTGCGCGCTCACTTTTCGACGTAAAAAAAAATATTCACAACTCTCAAATGACTTTTAGCGCAGGAATTGAACTGATCGCTTTTCTTTTTTAGTTCTTGAAGTTTTCCACAAAAGTTGACTGTGGCGAAAAGTGAACCGATGCGGATTTCGCCGGTAGCGTATTGTATAGTGAGAACGTTATAAGTGTGTGTGTTAATTTGGTTTGTTTTACTTTGCTTGGTAGCGAGTGGTGGCGGTGGCCGGTGAGACCGCGGTGGTGGTAGCAGGGAATCGATACTGCGGCGGGAGCGGCGAAGGTAAGTTTTTATCGTCCTTTTGAATTTTTAAATGACGGTACGTTTCTTTGTAGTACAATACAGTTGTGTAATTTAAATAATCAACGCAGACATTGGTAGAGTCTAGAATGTTTTTGAATAGAAATAATAGTATAAGAGTAGTTTATAATATATTTTATCATTTATATGTAAAACATGTAATGAAATAGAATATATTGATGAATAGTATTTAAAAAATAGATGCATTATGATTTTTGGATTAGATACTACACTAATAATATTTTAGTACTTCTTTTTAAATATTTATGAAATAATATATAATAAGTAGGTACCTCATATTCAAATGTATGCATACCTACACAATAATATATTTTTCGTCAAATTACTGTATATATTCTTAAACATGCACATTACTTTGACAACAAGAAGATCATCACCATACTTAAGTAAATCGTAAATAAGTACCTGTAAAATAAGAATAAATTATTTTACGAAGCGTATCCGATGATACTTGTTATACCCATTATTTAATATATCCAAAATCCATCCGATAGTGTCATAAACTATTCATAACTAGGAGCTTGTTAGCCTCGTTGTTTTGCTAAAAAAGTTGGGAAGACGCCAAATTTGGGCGAAAAATATCAAAGGAAATGTAGGTCAAATACGTAGGTCTCAGCTATATTTTTATGTAACTTAGACAATGTTACGAAGGCTTAGTTATTACATCGAGGTATTGATTCGACAAAAGAGAATACGTAGAGATCTAGACTTTTATTACAAAGGATTTTTCTGTGAGTTCTATGTGTACCGTTTGGACATTTATAATTTGGTCTAAAAAATACAGTTTAATGAAATTACATACCTACATTTGTAAAACTAGTATGATGCGTTTTACTTATCGAGTATAAGTAAAACGCATCATACTATATTGTACCAAAAACTTTTAATCTGATATAATAATAAGCTTTAATTTTTCGCTTGATAATGTCGATATATTCATTATATCGAATTCAACTTTAATTCACTAAGTATTTTGATTGTATGTAGTTAGCACTTCTTTAGTCTGATCAATAAAATTGTTGATTCAACATTATTAAAAAAATAAGTTAAACACTGAGGTAGGTTATGTTAGTTATAGTTTATTTTTTTAATTTATTATTTCTTTGCAAACTCTTTAAGTTCCTCAAATCCGTTAAGTTGTTACATAATAGGTACTCATATAGGTATAACATGAAATTAAAGAAAGTTGTTAACTATATGCAAGCGAAAAATATTAACACAATCTTAGAAATATCTATAAGGACTTTGTTTATTTATCTGCATATACATACATTAACCACAATAAGTTGTATAATTATCATAAAAACAAACATAACGAGTTTACATTATATAACGTTCTGCTTTTATTATGTTAACTCTATTATTATTGACTCTTGTTAGAGCAGATTTTTGGCGAAACGTGTTCATATAAATAATTAAATAATATTATAATCCTGATGCCTGATAATGCTTGTACATTAAACATGTCGTGTTTGAGTTCAATTTGAAATGAGGGTTTGATTCCAACAACTACTTACATTAATATTCTGCTTATATAAAACTTATTTACATGTTCCTAAAATATCTTCATCACTTAATATGTCTTTGGGTGTGTTCTAGAGTAATCCCTAATCATACAATGCAATTTGAGGACATTACTCAATGATGGTGGAATGTATACATTTCCATAGGTCATACGCGTCCTGTAATCACCATAAAAACCGACAAACATTAATCTGAAAACGAGGGCTCCAAGTTGATGGTCGATGTGTTCAATATTCCATTTAGTTTTTTATGGCAAGCCGTAATGTCCGCCAAACAAGAGGTAGGACCACATACCTAAACTCACACTGAATAATACAACTGGTCCCACGGGAAATAACAGAACGCTTTCCAATTTAGTGACCACTCCGGACATACAAATACTCATTAGGAATCATAAATTGGAAAAATCGCTCATAAAACTACATACCTACCTACTACTTATTTTATTACAGAACATGTGGAACTTAGGAGATGCCTTGACTCTTGACTTAAACGTTTCCATCGTTAGTTTATTAGCAATATAGATATAATATATAACATCGCATTAACAGTTACAAACATACATAAAATCTAAACAAACTCCATCTGAAAATAGACGTTCTAAGAATTTTAACGATACTGTAGTAGTGTGTCATAACTACGTAGTTTTAATTTTTTTTTATTTATTTTACTTAAAATCTTCATCAAAAAGCGTTGTAATTATCTAAAAATAATGACAGTAAGGGAGTTCGTCCCTACAATTACTATTCCGTTGATTCATGAATTGAGATGACTGAATACTAAATGTGATAACCACTCAACCGATTCTCATGAACGATTAACGTACCATCAAGTGTAGTGTTATATGTACTATTATAGTTTCGGTACTGGCATAGTTTTATCCTTATACGTTCGCCCTTGATATTTTTACAGCTCCGCGCATCATTTTTAAAACAACACTAATAAATGTAATTAAACACACGCGAATTAAACACTCGGAATATCTTAACGGCAATATTTACAATGTACCTATGTCTCTGCTCTAAATTACTTACATTTAATGTAGACTATACAACTGTACTATACAATTAAATTTAGTTTTCTATATGTGAGTCTATATGTAGTCTACTTTTTATATGTTAAAATCCACATTTACTTTCACGTTGGCTGAAGCTAAGTTATTAATTTTGTAAAAAAAATTAGGTGTCATGTTGATGGTCATGTTTTTTGTTAACCATAACTATTTTCTAAAATATAAATTATAAGTAGTACTATTAAAAAGCATTCCTTAAAACATCAGCTATACAACAGTGAAAGTCCCAGCAAAATCGGTCCAATGGTTTCAAAGGTTGCCAGAACGAACAGACAGACACACGAACCGGCAGACAGGCGACAAAAAATCAGTTATTCTTTGGTAAAAAGCTGTTATTTTAATGTTACAAACGGACACTGCAATTTTATTTATTGATGCAGATGTGGGAAATCCGCATTTCACGCAACAAAAGTACCGATACGAGGAACAAATAATATTTAGGCCAAAGTTAGACACATTACAAGAAAATTTTCGTTTCAAGAAAATCAGCGGAATTTACGTATAAATCTTTTAATTTGTATTCATGGTTTGGTCGATAACAGTGAACCAAGTTCGGAATACTAAGAACTGTACGCGACCGACGGTTTTACCAAGTAAGTATTGATTGCAAAAATATTTTCCCTTCATCCATACTTTGAATCCCTTCGTAAAATTATTTATTTGATATGTTCTCTATTTGATACTTATCCAGTCAGAAAATATATCATTAAAATAAATCATAACATTTTATTCAAATACTTACAGGTAGGTACTCTACGGAACTATTTTCAAATGTCAAAAAACCCCCAAAACTGATTGGCTAAATATTTCATTTATGGCAAAGTAAGCATTGATAGAAAGGTTTTTTCTGTAAAATATTAACTTACATTAATGCGAAAAGCGAAAACTTAAAAGACCTTGTTAGAAACATTTCTCACATTGAGGAGTGTAAGTTTTTGCATAGTTTAAGTTAATGTAGAGACGGATTCAAAGAGAGTGTTACAGAGACATTAAATTTAACAAAATAAAAAAAAACTGCATACAGTAGTGACAAAACCTCACTTTCCCTGTGATGGTGTTTCTCAATAAAGTTGAAAATTACATTCAATTTATTTCATTCAATGTAATTTTTCAAATGACAAGACACATAATGTCAATAATGTCTGTTTTGTCAGTTAAACCTCTTTCTTTCTATGATTGTGTTTCTTAATAAAATCTGAAATTACGTATAAAAGCTTTAGTAGATAAAGTTTACGAATGCTGTATGTTATCAAAAATATATATAGTCTTTAACCGGAAAACTGTTCGCGTTACATCACACGACGGTGAATATTGTTTTTATTGGGGTTTAATTATTGTCGATCATTGGTACTGGCAACAACTTTTAATTACTCTACTAAATACTCGTATATGTAGTTTTACCTTTTTATCCGACGGGGTAAGGTTTTTCGTCACACTATAGACCAAACGACTTGATGCATTTTAACATATAAGGCGTCGTTGGATTCGCCTTAATTTTTGTATAATTTATATAAACTATATATTAAAAAAAAAAACAATGGAGGTGTTGTAGGAAGTTACGTTACTAATTTGTCCTAAATCTAATAAACGTTAAATTAATATAAAACAAAAAAAAAAACGATTAAAATACTGATTGACTTAAAAAGTTTATCATCACATATAGTACTTTAAAATATATATATTATCAAAATTGTTAGATACCTTTTAAATTAATTTTTATTTTTATGCAGTTATGGTTTTTGTTCCATTACAACTTATCTTATTCAACAGAAACATTGTTCTTTATCGTTTTTATTTAAGAAAATGTCTAAGCAATGATATAATTTAATTCGACTTGTTATCCATAATATCGACACATACGTATCTACGTATTATTGCGTGTTACGTCAAGGACTTAGTCCCCATTATAAGCATTTGTAAAAAGAAATCAATATTATTCGCCCCATCAGCTATAACGATGTAATGTACCTATTAAATTATTGGAAGCTATGAATTTAATAAAGCCATAAACGTAATATATTTATAATAACTCTTTCACATTGTCCAATATTTTCTAGATTACGTATGAGGGATATATTACGCCCTACTTTGATAATTTTGTAACTTATAGGTATGTATGTCATTTATCGTAATAGGTATATATTACGATAAATGACATACATACCTATAAGTTAATTAATATACTATATATAGTCGGTAATGAATAACGCAAAATAATGAGTACTTCTTTTCGTATAGTAAAATAATTAAATAATTAAATATTTACGTACCGTTTGACTTTATTTTTAAACGAAGTAAAAGGTAAAGTAAATATAAGGTTTATAGATAATGATCTATCACCAGAGCAATATTCTAGTAGCATTAACAGAACAAATTCAGTTTAACAACATATAACTTCGGAACACTATGTAATTGCGTGAGCTGGTACGCAAATTGAGTTTCAGTGGCATATGTGAGACAAATTTGCAGGCCCAGTGCTAAGTTAGAATGTCTCTTATGCAATACGTTATCATGTTCAATAACGTTGTTAAACAATCGTAATTATATGATCTAATAGCTTTTGTCGCCGTTGAAACTATATTAAAAAACATAACCTCTATTTAACCCCTTAGAGGTAGAGTATCAATAAAATATATCAAACAAATCCTTTCAAAGTGGGCATCTATATCGTAAAATTACCGAATTATACAATTTGCATGATTCTAGCTTTACTAATTTAGCCTCTGCGTTCATTAGTTGCGTTATAGATCACAATTCTCTATATAATAAAAGAATTGGTAACTGGTTAAGTGGGAATCCTACCGGCAAGCACAGGTCTTATTGGTCTTAAGGGCACAAGAATTAAATGTTGTACGGCGACGTGAAAATTCTCAAGAACAGCTCGTGGTCACCCATTCAAAGAAACTGTGCTACATTATTGCTTAACTTAATAGGTGGCTTATAACTTCAAAAACGTTGGAAATATAAGTGCACGAGATTGTCACCAAAACGTTTTTGAAAACAAAATATTGTTCAAGATTAATGCGCTGTAAACAATACGTACTCGTATAGAATACACTCATAAAGTGTTGCACGACATCGACGTGTGTCGTGAGCGAATGTCAAAATGTTATAATTAGCTAGAGAAGCGGGACGACAACCTCGCCCTTGGCTATTACATGTGGTAGACTAGGTAGGTACTAAAGATACCTACTAGAGACGATGTTTCCCAAGAGAATACCGTAACACGGTTTTTCGACCTGTATTTAAACGCCACTCCATATATTTTAGCGTTAAAATAGCCTACGAGTATGTCCTATCCTCGCTTTGAAGTCGACTTAATCCGTTTAACAGTTCTCAAGACTACCCCATTCAAACAGAATTATAAATGAACAGTAAAAAAACGTTATATTTGTTTAGTTTGAAATTATGAAAATAATCTCACTATTTCGATTAAAATTACAATTACGATTTGAAAAAAAAACGGTAAAAAATAAAGTGATTAAACTATATAGTTAGGATAATCAATAGAATACATATACAATGTCGTCTAGTATATTTATATTTGTAATGAAGCACATTTGATTGCAAATATACTGGCCGACGTTGTTTTCCTTCTCTTAATTTACAACGCTCATTTAAACATAATTAAAGAGTCGCACTGGACTACGCAGTCAATGGAAATCAGGGCATTTTATATCATAATAAATAGCAACAAATAAACAATATTAAGTTGCTAGTAGATTAACAAGTAACAATATTATTTTCCTCTGGCAGTTATTTTACGAGCAAACATATAATTTACACTTAAGCTGACGAAAACCTAATAGAAGTCAACATAAATTCATGTCAATACAATAATAGTTACAGGAACAAACGTCATTAATTTCGATATCGTTAGGTATTGACAGACCATAATTTGTACTCTGTTAATACAGTCTGAAGCTTACCAACAAAAATTATAGTTGACGAAAATATTACGACTATTATGTTGTGAAATACAATATTAATGTACTATTTTGTTTAGTTTCTAAGTACACAGTGTCGACACGTAAGGTGTCGACTATTTATAAAATTTATTTTATGTTTTTCTTATGTTCGATATATTTCAAAGATTCCTACTAAAAAAAGGGTCAGCGTTTATTTTTTAATAGTAAGGGAATAATATTTATTTTCACAGGACGTTCCAACTTGATCCTTAGTGGTTACGCGAGTCTATAGGCCAATAATTTAAATAAAATAATCTGACGACTTTCCAATTCTAATGGAATTTTTGGGATAGTATCACCCAACCTTAGAACCAACCGGTGTTGATGAAATGATCACGTTTTTACGATATTTCACGTTTCTGAAATTGGTTTTACGAATTGGCCGTAATAACGGATGAGTCGGTGCTCGCCTCGCATATAAATGTGAACCTACATTAATAAATGGTAATATTTTATTATATATTATATAATGCCACAGTGAGTAGGTAGGATAAATTCAATAGGCCCTTATTTGATTTTTGCGTTTTATTTTGTACTCTTCCTTAATTAGAAAGAATTGTTAATTCATAATGAACTAAATGTGCCTTAACTGAAATATATTATTAAAATAAGATGCATGAATCTTTTCAATAATTCATGGTCGCTGATAGAATCTGCTATTAACTTCATATAAAACAAGATTTATCATCTATTTACTCATCTTCTGTATGAAGTTCATATTTCCTCTAAAAACACAATACAATATAATATTTTTTGTTTAAGACTGAACGCGAATTGACTAATTATTTATTATCGTTTGCTAAATCTTGTTGTAAAAAAGATGGTTGAGCAATAGTAGCCAATGGACGGTCAGGCAAATGATTTTCACCACACTCTGCATGATTTTAAGTACAATAATGTAAGGGTATTTAATATAACACTTTGAGTCGTAATAGTTGCGACACGATACTCGTAAAATGAAATCGATTCTACGTGAATACAAAAACGTGACACATTTCTAATAATATAGACCATTGAGATTGTCGTTTTGTGTGATAATGGCCTACGTCGGTCGTAAGACTAACGCTGTTCGAGGAATCGGGGATCTTGTTACATTGCTCGCGAATCAGATAATGGTTGTCGGGGCGGAAAACAAATGATCGCTAATAAATACGTCTTGACGAACAATTGATTCAAGAACCATTTATTATGTTTTATAAGACTTTTTACCCAATGTATACAGAAATACAAGCAAATACACCAAGTAACAGTCACTTATTCATGAGGCGACCATCATAGTCCTTGAGAGTAGCAAAGCATCGAGTTCACCCCAGTTTTATATGAAGTTGCTTACAGACGTCCATGGGAGAGAGTAACCACTTACCATCAGATGGACTGCATGCTTATTTGCTCCATTAATTTGATAAATAAAGTAAAAGGAGGAATAATCGCCGTTCGCCAATATCATACTTATTTTTACTTACTAGCAGCAGTGTAGTACTATTACGTTTTGGTTCCTCCGTACTAAAACGATTCTTTAAATAATACCTGGTAAATCGCTGGTTCTATTTGTAATTAATTGCAGGTATTCTACCTAACAGAAACGGCTGGCTGCTCTAGTAGAACATCACAATACCATACCCGTTTGCTGAGTCCACAATAAAAAGAAGCACACATAAGTATCTGTAATTGTTATTAGATATGTATGTAGATCTAGGTACCGAAGCTCTATTTGGAAGGAATTTCAGGCGGTATACAACAATTATGCTAGTAATTCACAGAATTTCCAGAAGGCAATAAATACCATAGCAACTCTGCTAACCTCCGAATAGTAATGTTGTATAGTCGCATGTGATACTAGGTATTTCTTTCAAATTAGAATGTATGAGTGGAGAGTTTGAGAATCTATTTAGTATTGGTTTTAAAATATCCATATAAATATACTATTCCCGTAAATCCGAAAAAACTATAGCTAGAACTCCAAATACCCACTAACAATTATTTTTTGTAGCAATAAAATTGCGAACTTCATGCACATATACACATTTTAATTGACTTCTGTTTATTACGTCACCAGGGCCGTAAATCAAGATGCAGTGTGTTTCTTGCAACAATGATGCAAGTCGCACTGTTAACAAACTTAAATACGTCGCATTGTAAATTTTCCCAACAAAGAGAAGCTCCGTTCCATTTTATCAAACTTTAGACATAGTCGCATCAAAATTAAGATATAGACAAAGTTTGCGTGATGTCTCACATTGACTACTACTGTTTCGTATTTGAGGTAAGGCTGAGAACTTTATGGTCATTTTGACTGGTTTCGATCTATTTCAAGTATTAATTATTAAGATTAACTCAGCACGGCATAGCACATCGCGAGCCACATAAAGTCTAAAGTATCTTTTGAAAATTTGCCACCTTCTAATACCGCGTCCACGATACAACAAAGTACTTACAAATATGTTACCGACAACCCATTATTGTCCCAGTGCTGGGAACGGGTTTTCTCTCAAATTGAGAAATTTTAGGCCATAGTCCGTGCTGGCCAAGTGCGAATTGCTAGTCTTAACACATCTTTGAGAACTTTTTAAAGAACTCTGTGTGTAGGTTTCCTCACGATGTTTTCCTTCACCATGAAGACAATTAACTTCTAATAAGCACATCATTTTTCGAAAAATCAGTGGTGCGTTGAATCCGAGCTTTAAGGCCTGAGATTCGAAGCTCGGACCGTCGATTGAGAGGCGAGTTTCAACCATTCGGCTATCACTACTCGTTACAAATATGTACCCGTCTACTTTTTCCTGACAAAATTGACCTATAACCTATAACTCACGTTTCATTTAGACATCGTGTACATTGTTTAAAAATACACTTGCAGTACCATCATACCCGCAGAAATCTATTAAGAGAGCAGGACGGAGAATCTGGTGCGCGCTGAATTAATCATTTACTGACTTGTCCTAGAACGACGCACGACGAACTACTTTTTATGTCTGTAATCTCAAAATAGCTACCATATTCTAAGTTCTTTTCTTTAAACAGTTTAAAACATTTTTGTTTCTCTTATTGTAAAAGCTCGTATTTCAAACGACTAGTCTATTTTAGACAGAACTCTATGAAAGAGTACATTAAGCTACATTTTAAGAATGTATTAATTATAAAGTTAAGGTTTAAAAAAAAATACCAACCTACTTTGGGCCCCGAAGCATCAATCAACTGAAAAAGTAATTGCAAGGCAAGCGGTGCATTCAGTGTATTAGTACACAAGTAATAATCCCACAAAGGTAGGATTAGATCCAGCAGATTGTTAGCAGCGCCTCCCTACAAAATGATTCATTTTCTGTGGTCAATTTGTCAGCCTTGCTCTGGACACATGACAACGGTACACTAGACTAGTACGAGATAATTGCTGGATATAGCCCTCCAAGTATAAACTCCCCTGTGGTGATTTTTACGAGTATATTAAAAATAACAAATAAAAATATATCATACAAAACAGCGCATTGAAACGTTCTTGCTACAGTAGAGACTGAATAGTACTCAGCCACGACAGCAATTGACCGAGACACATACATATTTTATTTCTATTGATACATCAGTTGGTGAGCTATTGTTGAGTACAATACATACTCATTTTCGTTAGGACAAGTCCTTAGTCTATTTATAACGACAATAATCAAACTGACGACATTCCAAATCGACTACGCCGCATACATTTTGTTAATTGAAATATAAATAAAGTAATCAGTGTAACACGAAGAAGTCACCTTATGTTATTATTTAGCAGAAGCACTTCTATTTTCGCATATTATTTTCCCAAATTAAACTGTTATTTGAAAAACATATACCTGATAGGAATGTTTTATAAAATGACTTCTCATTACAAGATACACTGTTCCCGAAAAGTGTGACTGCTTTTTGTTCAATTTACATTTCTGTAATTAACTTCTACAAAGTAATTGGGTAGGCACTGGCTGCCTTTTTACTTAATTATTATTCTTAATAAACATCATTACATGTACAAACACGATAGCCGGGACAAACTTTATAATTTATTCATTATTGTGTCCCCAATTACAGAAGATTCATGTCTTCATTAAGTAAAAATGTCGTTACTTCCCTCTGCTATCGTAAACAAAACATTATGTAATGAAAGAATATCTTCATCATAACTTCAAATATTTCGGTAGAGTCGAATACATAATATTCATTCTGTGGGTTTAGTAGATCTTTTTTGTTTAAATAAATAAATTTAAGTTTAAATTTATCGCAAAAAAATAGCTATTTAATAAAGTTCCCAAAAATATATTTAAATTAAGTTCAATCCCTGCTTCTGACTTATATGACTCTACAAATTAAAAGTGCGTGCGTACGCAGAGAATGCATAACTGTCACCCACAACAATTTTTAACAATGTTGCCCTACTCGGCGAGACAAAGAGAGTGTAGTCTATTTTGAATAAAATAAAAGTATTTTATATTTTTATACCCTAGTCTGCATTTTAGTACCTGTCTCCTTTTTTGTTTTACTGTAATGGTTTCTACGCTTTCTACACTCATAGCTACGAGTTTATTCCTATGTTGAGGTTACCATCGACACACATAGACGAATACACAAACACCCAGATCCAGAACATAATCTAAACTCATAATTTAGATGTCTGTCTCGCCGGGTATCGAACCCGGAACCGATGAGTCTCTGATCGATATAGTGACCACCACGCGGGTTGTCATATAAATCAGGTGTAAATATAATCGGATATTAATATATATGTACACGATTTAAGTGTACCGGTCATGGATATATCTAAATCTTAGGTGATTCCTATTTCGAATCGATCGAAGTTGAACTGCTGGAAAAGACAAATTACTATTTTAAACAATGCCAACCGAATGTAGTGACTAGTTTTATCAGTTTTAAAAATATTTTATACGATCTTATCCTTTTTTACCTTCATGGAAACATTTCCATGAAACAAATATATATATATATATAGATAATTTCATGTTCTACAGCACCATGAGTAGTTAAGTACCATCAAGTATACGTAACCACATCCATTTTAGTTAAGATTTGTCATTTGGAATTTCCACAATAATATTGTTTTTTTCAATTTTCGCATATTGTGTCCAGCGTAATTTAGTAAATTTCGAACGGATATCATAGTATGGACGGTGTGACGGTATATAATTATGTATTAATAAGTTACTTCCCTCTTTACGAATACGTGTAATATAAAACGCCGTTTTAAATAAATAATTCATAATTACTTCATTACAAATGCTTTTGAAATAATCATGAATAGCACAAACATTTTTTTAATGTTGAATATTAAATTGAGTTTGTAAGAAACCCGACTTTATATTATACATGCCATTTAAGCACATAGCGTGCGGCGTCCCTTGCTGTAATCGAGTTTCCACAAACATGGAATGTGACCCCTACAAACGCTATTTTAGGATCCCTTACGTCGCTTATTACTCTTGCCGCCGTGTAAAAGAATTTGATTTTAATTTAATACAAAAATATCTACACAACAATAAAGTACAGTTAAGAATGTATTTTTCTTCTGTAACCCGTTGGCCACGTAACAGTCGCTTCAAGCGTCATTCGCTTGACAAGCATTAGCGTTGAGCTTTAAAAACAATATATAAGTCTCAATCACATAAGGCCACGAAACTTCCTATAAATTGTAGCGAAAATTGCTAAAGTTTGCTTAACACTGACGCTTACAGCGATAAGTGAGTGTTTCGTGGCCCGCGATTAAGTCTCTAGTAGAGTGCCAAAGCACCATCAGAAACACTCCTTTTCTATTATACAAGAATTTGGTGGTATTAATGGGCGATAACGACCCTTAAGTGATACTTATCGCCCTTATATATTAAATCAAATTGTGTGCAAATAGATTTGTTACTTCCATTAAAAATTGTATTTCAATCAGCATATTACAAAGCATGTTGATATTTAGTTTATATTTCTCCGCAGAGTCCATAACGTAGTCGTCCTCTGTTCTAAATGGAAGTCCCCTCAAATCTGGAATGCTGTCCCTCCAAATGTCATTACCGATCCTTCATGCCATTCACTTTCATATTTATGGTCTCGCTTATTATCCAACATCGCACGCTCTATAAATTTCCATTATACAAACATCTCATTTTAACAACACCAGCATTTTCACACGAAATTTGTCATTTTCAGAAGTTAATGGACTTTTGACAGAAATAGACGCACCTTACTTTGAAAACACAGTTATAAATGTATTTTACACATGTATTTTATATTGAAAGCCATTTAGGTTGTATATAAATTAAGTATAATAATGCCAACACATGAATATGATATCGATGCAATATTCATTTATCTCATACTAGCTTTTTCCCATGGCTCCGCTCGCTTCGGTCACGTTTATCACGATAATAAGTAACAAAAATATGGGATACAAAACGTATTATAAATAGCGAGCAAACTAAAACTTTGGTAAAATTGAAGTCAATTGTTATCCATTCAGTATAACAATGTCAACTTACGAATAAGAAGTGGGTGCAATATTTATTAATATATGTAATACTAGCTTATTTCCGTGGGTCCACCCGCTTCAGGCACAGTTACCACGACAAGTAATATCCCATGTGTTAAATCAGGTCATAAAATATCTGTGTGCGTGAAAGAGTAACAAACTGACATACATCCTCACAAACTTTCGTCGTTATAATATTACTAAAAAGATATTCACGCAATTGTGCAGCTGTATGTAACGATACAGTATTTTTGCCAATATACCGTTATTTTTCTATATAATTTATTCCATTTATCCCAACGAACTCATCTACCATTAATCCCTGTCGATAGTACCAACACCCGCCGCTATGAATCATTGTGATCATAAATTATCGCATACGTATCGTAAGTATCCATAACATTTAAAAAAGTAAAGATAACGCCTTACCACACCCTGTTACCTGGAACATGGCTGTTATAAAGAGGTAAGAATGCGGTCGCGACGCCACATGCTAATCATAAAGTCGTATCAACTTTATAAGCTGCTGTTCATACGTATAAAACGGCTCTTTTGCGTTCTTTAGATTTTGATGTAAGTTCATGAATGCGCAATTCATAAAAACATATACCAAAAGACCTTAAACAATGAACTTTGACTTAAGACTATGGTGTGCCCGCAAAAACCTTTTATTATTCAGTAGGTACAACTTTTACCCTCAATGTCAAAGTACCATACAGAATTTTCTTTGTTTAAGCGTTCATAGCACCGTCCTTACAAGAATCCATACTAACTTATAAAGCAGTAGAGTTTGTTTGGCTGAACGGGCTAATCTCAGGAACTACTGGGTCGATTTAAAGTTTATTTTTGTATTAAATGGTCCATTTATTGAGGAAGGCTATAGGTTATATAACATCACGTTATGTTTGTAACAAACAAACATTTTTTCTTATTTAGTAGGGGGTGAAACTGCGTAGCACACCTAGTAATAATATAAGGTTAAGCGTATACAACGTGTTGTTAATTAGTAGACAGTGTCAATAACTCAGTACTAAGTTATCCTGAATATAAAATATCCAATGCTCACTTGGTCAAAAGTTGCCCGGATAAACAAAAGTATATTCGTTGAAAGGGCGTGGCAGAACAAAGAGTGCGGTCGTCGGTATCTGCCTCTGAAGCCGGTATTTCCGAGTCGCCGCTACGCAGACAAGGCTTTTACTAAGAAAATATTGTTGCCGGCTTCGTTCCCTCAACTAATGGATTTTATTTTTGTAAAGAAACGAGCCCGGCTGAAAGTTTGACTTATTTCCGACTTGTTATTTATTTCGCTGTACATTTCACATTTTATTTGTGTACAAATAAAATCTTTTGTAAAGCAGTAACAAAGGTTTGTAAAAACACGTATAACATAATAAAGGTAGGACAACACTTCATGGTTTGACACCAAAGTCGGTGGTGATTTCATGTTTCTATCAACTGTTCCTGCCCTTATAAATATAGTAGATATTAATAATTATTGTTTTCTTGTTTGAATGATAAGGGCAAAACACTTATGATATACGAGGCATTAGACAGCACATATCACATCTTCGACCGACCTTAGGTAGGTGTCTTTTTTTATCTGGTTTAAATTATGAATATCTATGAGCAATTTTTATGGATATCTATATAATTCTCTATAAATAGCTCTCTATGGCAAAATCTGATAGTCGACATGCTCGTTTGCTACTACTTCTATAATAAATATAAAATCATTGTTAATAAAAAAATATTTTATTGTCGTATTGTAGACAATCTAAGTTATATTATGATCTACCGCAGTATTTCAATGAATGCTCGCTCAAGACTTATTCGAAAACTTTTCGGTCCACTTTTTTATGTGATTTCTTTAGATTAATTATTATCTTACCTTCAAATTATTTCAAATTATTTTACATAAAAGTATTCCACATTATTTTACACAAAAGTATAGTACTAAAATTCCAAAACGCAACGTCTTCGATTAAAATTACTACAAACTGAAAGACTTAAAAGTGCCAATATCCTAAATTCCCCTTTCTTTATACAGCATTTTTATCCATTCATATATTAAATTATTTTAATGCCACATTATTTAAAGCAAAAAGCAAATAAAAATAAGAGCTTACATCCTTATTTAAACCATTCAATGCGAAAGGTTACAATCCGTAGATTCTTTACGCCCTTTAAGGGGAGTCGTTACTCAAGGCACTCTTTTATTAAAAGAAAGATAGAAGTCTGAATAACGCATAACGAGCCAAGTCGGGTTTATGATGAAAGGACGTCCTCAGTCACACCTAATGAATAATAATTGTCGGTAGCAAGCAATGTCACTTCAGACAATCTGAGGCAGAAAATGGTGCGTCTTGGGTATTAAATATTATTTTTGGGAAAGTTCATTTTATACAGTCATTTAAGCCATGGTGAAGTTCTTTTCGGTAGACAATAGATCTAAAATTTTGTTAAAATTAAATTTCATAATGAACACGTTTTGATGGGGATTGTTTTATCACATTTAATTAGACATATAGGAATAAATTTTCGTTGCATGTTATGTGGTCTTGAAGAACTCGCGTTTTACTCTCGATCGAAAGTAAAATCTTTTTGATTTACATATTTTTGTCTACGAGTATAAGGCCGCTCTTTGCATATGTGGGGATCATGGACCTAATCTTGGCTCAAAATGAGATATGTTTATCATTTTGATTTAGGTTTAAGGTTTTAATGACAATGCAAAAGAAAGTAATTTATATATTTCATGTCGAGTGTATCTAGCATAAAAATAAAGTTTCTAAACAATCATACAACTTTATTACACTCGAATAATAAAATACTATGAATTTATAATATATTGGCGGTAAAACCTAATGAAACATTTTTTGTAATCCTACAGTTAACCGTAATTTATGTCATAGAAGGTTTCCATGGAAACGTTACAAACTACAACAAACGCTATTCCAATATACCTAAGCTTATCTTGGTAAGTATGTACGTAAACGTTTCTTTTACAGTACCTTTTCATTAATCTTTTAAGGTTTCATTTTCTTTTCTTTGTTTACAAACCAATCATGTAATTAAATAGTTAGTTATACCACCCACGTCGACCTCCGGGGTTGTCTTTAATATTACTTAATATTGTAACACCTGTACTTCACAGAAAGTGTAGCGTGAGAATTGTTAACGTTGCACATTCCTTCATAAATTCAATTGTATTACATGTAAAAGATTTGTCAGTCGATCGCGAACCACTCAATAAACCAGTCTTTTGAATTTTTGTATTTTTTTAAAAAAACTTAAACGCTTCCTCAAAACAAATCTAGATTGTTCCTTTGTTTGGATCGTAGGCAACTTGTTACGTAATCTCACAGGTAAAACACCTCGCAATATTGATTGTGCGCTTACATAATGTGAATGCGACTTTTACATTTTGTGCATCTGTTTTGCTGTTAAAGTTGCCTTTTGTGTTTTATGTGTGTTGTAATATTTGTGTGTCGTAATTTGCATTATGTACAAAAACATCGTCGTCACTTTGAATTAAATTGAAGATTGAAACATAGTTAAAATATCTACAACTGTTTGTAAGTTAACGAGACTTTTTCCGGTGACTTTGTGGCCCTAACGTTAGTCAAAATATTACCAAATTATATTTCGAGTTACTTGAAACAGGTCACATCATAAATTTATCTACAATGTTAACAATGGAAGCCTGTATTTTACTTTAAAATTATATTGTAACTATCTAATACGAAGTTTTATCTTGTTTAAGGTTTTGGCAACGGCGCCCTCGGAATAGGAATCTGTGTCATCGCCCTGATCAAACTTACTGATTGCGACCTCGTTACCGATTACCCGAAGAATGTATATCAGAAAGACAGTCCCAACTTCGGGAAGGCCATTCCTGAGCCGGAACTGCTTCCAGTTTTACATGGAAATGATACGAGATGCCGCATATCAGAGTATCAGTGTATGAATAAGAAATGCGTTCCTATTAACCGATTTTGCGATGGCAGCAACGATTGTGGGGACTCTTCAGATGAGCCACGGCATTGCACACGTAAGTTATATAATATCTTTATTTTTACGTTTTAATTATATCGTAGTTCTACTGGGCATCACTGCCATGATTTTTTCTTTTTTTTCATCTGCATTAGCATTTAGCGTTGTTGTTTGGAAGGTTTAAGGATATGGAAGCTTATTTGAAACGTGCTGACTTAGTTCTTAATATTAGCAAGGATTAATCATCGAGTTATGTCTTCAATCTTATTTGGAGTTGATCACAGATATCTTTAGACAGTAGTTAATACTTACCATCACTCGGTTATTTTACTTATTTATACAACTTTTTCATGTTTGAATTTTACAGGAAAAATATGAATAGCATTATGTCGTTTATTTGACCATAATAATTTCTCTCCGTTGAGTCATAAACAAAGCCAACCCTTCAACACGTTTCATGATCTTTTTGTTGGAAAATTTTTCGTACATGTACGCAACAGCTGGATGAACACGATTCGTTGGGAAATTTTACCGAGTTACGTTATGGATGGCTAGAAATCACAGCTGGAATTGAATATGAAATATTTTCGAATATCCTTGCAGATAAAACGTTTATATTCGGCAGTTGCAGTGTTAGAGATAAAAGTTCCATCACAGGAACTGACAGATTGTTGAGTGTTTTTTTAAGTTAACAAAAACCTCGTAACGTTCAATAAATATACCTCTGCTATCGCGAAATGTATATTTATAATTATTTTACTAATGTATATTATTTAATAAGGGTATTTCTGTAATTGAATGACTGATAATTGTATTTTAAGTAACATGATATTAAGTTAATTATTATATCGTTAATATTTGTGTCAAAATGTCAAACCTATATTTTTAGAGTATTTAACAACATATTGTTTATATAATATATGACACATATATAATTAACAATTACCATTTGACCTGAGTGGATAGTTATCGTTGCATAGGGGACGACGAATACGGAAGCGTGACGTGATGTAGTTACATGCGCGTGCGCACCAACACCGGTAGCAAAACGTTTATGCCTGTACAAGTAATAATTGATGATGAAGATAATTGATGTAATTTTTCATGTCTTTTGTTTTGATTACAGAACACTTTTGTAACACAGTCAGATGATAGTCTTTGCAAAAACGGAGTATCCAATTACGTGAAGAGTTCTCTCTTGATTTTCATCTAAGTTCCAAATTAATTCGAGAACCTTGATGAAAGATAATTAAATTTCGATTAGTTGGTACAACAGTTCATTTTGTCAAATAGTTTACTGAGTAGTTAGGAACTTTGAAAGTTATTGAAATATGTTCGATAATTTCTAGTATATTGTTTATCTTAGTTAAGAAATATTTGTGTACAATCAATTTAGAGATTATACAGAGTAAAGTAATTAATAAAAGCTAAATTTAGAGTATAAGCAGTATGAATTTTTGCTTTTCATACTCAGGGTCCGAGTTCGAAATTTACGATTCTTAGAAAAACGTCAAAGGTGTAAAATTTATCTAATCCAGACTAAGGCCTGTATCCTTATTATGATTGATAATTTTGGCGATGATATCTTATGTTGATTAGTATCATAATTAAATAGTCATTCATATTAATACATTAGAGTCCTTGTACTGTGTATTTACATACTGCACATATTGGTACAGTCTGTAAGTTAGGCGGCACAACCACACAGGATTATCGTGACTCAAAACGCGTGGCAGATATCACTTCGAATATCAATAAAGAATCTATAAAACTTAATAACAGTGGCGGTATAATTTTCCTATCGCCGAAAGTGTTTCGAGTTTTATTATTATCCTCCACGCGATTGCGGTGGCGAAAGCGAAGGCTCAGTGAATTGGTATTGGAGCTCTATCCAAAATGGGTAAACGACAAGGGAATAGGAAGGGTCGCGTAGGCAGTTTTGCTCTGATAACAATAAATTGCTAAATTTTTACTTGCTTTCGCAATTCGATTTATGAAAATACGATTTATTATTTTTTTGGTAAAAAGTTCTCATTTTGCTTCTAGCTTTTACTTGTGACTTCGGACTGCGTGAGTCTCGTTGCCGCGACAAAGAGTATCCTATATGTTATTCTAACTCTTTGATCTTTGTCTTCATTTAGATCCATTCAGCTATTTTTAGTGAAAAAGTAACAAATATTCATCATCATTTGCTTTTATAATAATAAAAAATAAAATCCTTTCGCTAATTTTTTTCATCATTAGTAAATTTTTCTAAACTATGGATCGTATTTTTTCTGGTATTACTAACATATGTTTTCTATTCTGTAGGTATACGCTGATCTGTATGCCACAAGAATCAAAAGCAAATTATTGCTTGTAGATACTTACAAATTTGAATCGTTTCAACAATTTGATCAGTTCAAGAATCTTTCTAGTTCTGTGGACCTCGAAGAATTTCAGCTAATACTTTCAACGGACCTACATACTTGCGCGAAGTCACGTCTCAAACAAATTGACTTGTAACAGTCTCGGCTGAAAAAATACTGATATTCATAACAAAACTCGAGGAACTAATTTTTATTAAAAAATTCAACGTGCAATACAATTGATATAAGGTGGACTTTTCCAAGCAGTTCCGAGTTTAGTACCCTAAAATCTAATCGGGAAAACTTCATATAAGTAATTCGGATTCATATTCAAAAGTGAGAACGCAATATCTTTAACCAGTTTTCTATCCTTAGCAAAAGGTTTTTTTGGGTTCAAAATATTTCTTACTTGTCCTTTAGTTTACGTATGTACACGTACCATGTGTAACACAATGTGTTGAGGTATAAGATTGATTTTATTTATTAGGTCATTATAAGAACGGATAAATAATTCTAGGTGGTAGA
>DWLI01000333.1:0-22924 GCA_018249915.1 Cecropterus dorantes dorantes
CTGCCACGTGGGTCGTCATATATATATAATAAAATAATATTTAATTAAAAATTACATTAGTATTAGTATTATTAAAACCTTATTTTCCAAAATCTTTAATAATATACTCGTAAGTAGATATATTAGGTTATGGTTACAGTGTCCTATGTGCTAATCCAGAATCTAGGTCATAAACTATTCGTGTACGAAATTTCAGCGAAACCTGACTAGTAGTTTTTGTGTAAAAGAGTAACAAATACACATACATCCCCACAAACGCTTAACTTATGCTCATGCCTAGCTTCGTTCTTCTATGCAATAGAAAATAACACTACCATTAAATACTTACTAAAATATGTTTTTTTTTACTAGGCTGGCAGGAACAGTTATATCTTACACAAATACTAAAACCAGCGTTGGCTCTTAATTAACGTTCTGTTTCGTTCTATTATGGGTACATATAGATACTTAAATTGACTGCGGCTTTGTTTATGAATCTTGAAAAGACCTATTGTTGGTGTCTAGACGAATCTACCGTCCCGTGCAAATGTATCGCGAATAACATTATGCGAATGAAAGCGGAATGCTCTGATATAAAGATGATTAATTGTCCATCTAGGTTTGATGAATAAGTTTTATGTCTTATGAGAAATTGGAAGTGGGGAAACTACGTTTGAAATAAAAGGTACTTTTTTGTCGTGTTATTTATTTTATGCTCGTTTTATTTCGCGGTATATTTTGGTAATATAGAAACACGCCATAGTATTATTCTGACGCGATAAATAATCAGTGAAACCAATATTTTGTTCTTATTATATTTATTTTTATTTATTTTATAAGTTAACCTACAGTTTATTATATCAATAGTAAAATTAAAAGATCTTATAAACTAGTCAACCAATGTACGATTTACAGGCTAACATCATATGCATTATAGATGTGAATATCGTTACTAAAAAAATAAAAACAGGCGTAGAAACGTATTTAACGTTTCTACGTCAAATATATTTTAACGTTGTGGCAATCTAAACATATAATAAAATTGTAGATAGATTCAGTTCTGTAAATTAAATAAAAATTAAAAACTAGGGGTCTTCATACACGTAAGACAAATAAAAAAAAAACATTTTGAAATATTTGTCAGTGGATCTCAGTAGATCTCATAAGTATAATGGACGGATAAATATATTATAGTCTGCGCACTAAGAACGAAGTCGCGGATACTGCTAGTGTAAAATATAATTGTATTGTTCTTAAAGTCATTGGCGAATTATTTAATCTGTAAAAAAATATACTGTAGACTCAATGTATTATTAAATAAATCTATCTAGTTTACTTGGGTAGTAGTAAGAAAAATATACAATTATATATTAATTGATTTCTACAATCCCATTTTTCATTTCTTAAAATATCAAAAACAATAATTATAAAATCAGGTCAAATTAATCCATAACATTTTATATCTTACTCAAATACGATAATTTACGTTTAATGGACTTTTGTATAGGTAGCATTGTTTTGTATTAAATACGGATCGCATTCCGGATCAAGAGGCGACCAAATATTTGGGAAGCACTTGGGCACAGTTGAGTGATGGCCTAGACTTACATATAAATGAAATTCTCATCTCCCTTTTATTGGATCTTATGGCTCACCCTTGTGTATACACTTTTAGTGGAAAATAACGTATATTGAAGACCCACAATGACCATAATTAAATAGAGACTTATTACCTTTGTCAAAGTCCGGGTTTCTATTCTCTGATATTAATTTAAATAATATCTCTGTGTTCTCATTATACTTACATATTATAAGTGCGATATAAAATATGTTTACATCGAGTTTAATAGTAATTTAAAAACTGGGAAACACGAATAAGATACATTTCAAATATATTTAGTTAATAGGAAAGGAAATAAGGATTTAAGGAAATAAACGGATGTTGCACGTTTTATTAAAGTTATACTTATATAGCTTTACCATTACATACTGAAGAATATAGAACCCTTTGTATTTTTAACAAAATATTGCATACAAAGCAAATTACATTTTTTCTCCGTGTATATGTTGTTTCAAACATCAGGTTTATTATAGCACGCACTCCAATTTTCCCAAACGAGTATGTACATATGTTCTTGTAATATTGCATATCACGAGTTATACAAGAGTAATAACAAAATCCTGATATTACTGTGCGATTCACTTGTGAAAAATGGGAAGATCATTCGTTGGTTCGATTCATGAGGCATCACCACCACCTATTAAGATATATTTAATATCGACAGTGTAGCGCTGTTGGGTCCTGGTTCCAAGGGAGACACAATTATACAGGCCTTTCAAACTTAGGCTTTATCAGTTGAAAGCATCTGTGACTGACTTTAAGTAATGTAATCCTATTTAAGGACACCGCTAATGGCCACTTACCAGCAAATGGACAGCAAACTCGATTGCTATGACAAAAATATGTCGTCATTAATTTTTGCCATTTTAATAATATAAAAAAATACGAGACATAATTTCACCTTTTGGTTAATGAGCTTAGAAATTACGACTTTTAAACTCCTGTTCTTTTCCCCTTTGTTGTTTTCGCCGTGCGAGTGACAGATTACTATTTTCTTTATAAAACTTTCAAAAGGGATTAAGTGACTTAATTGAATGGAAATTTAAGGGAATTGTCAGTTAACGAGCGAAGTTTCGACCGCAATGAATGTAATTAATTGAAACTTTTTTAACTTTGTCACAGTTTGTGATAGTGGTACTATCCTGAAGTAACTTTCGATAATATACGTACGCTTGTTATTTTTGGAAATCACTAGTGGACACTGCAATTAATATAAAAAACATTGTTAAAAATATAAAACAACCAGACTACATAATAAAAAGATTAAAGTGTCATCGCTCCCCTCCCTTAATTCCCAATTTAAAGGCGCCATTTAATTTATTTAAAACAGAAACGATTCTAATGATATGTCATACGGTACAATCTTCAAGTCGTTTGGCTGTAGGCTTTGGTATGCGTCAAAGAAATGGACATACAAACATACAAACGCTCGAAAAACATTAACCTCCTCCCGACTCGTTCTGACTAAGTCGGATAAAAATATTTTCTGTGAAGAACACTTGCGTTGCTTTGTTGCCAGAGAACTTGGCAACACGCTGCCGCGTGTTTTGATTCGGCAAGATTCAATAAGTAAATACTCGTATGATATGGATATTAAATAATGTAGATCAGTATATTATTACATTTATCATGACATAAAATATACGTATATACCTGTATATATACCTGCAGGGTTGTATATATATAGGTTTTTCAAAAAATAAACATTAATTACCATATTTTCTTTCAGTAGCGTCTAGTAGTAGTAGTATGGCAGTACATAAAACCAGATAATATACAGTTTTCTGACTTGAGATGTATTGCATGCATTACAGATTACATAGTACTGCAATTATTAATATAAACAGTCCAGTTAGGACGTTCTTCCAATAGTTGAACGTTAGAAAAGCATGTTACGTACCCTATATTAAGTTAAAAGGCAAATAGGACACGAGTATAACCGTCTTGCCCAACGAAGCTCGACTGTCCGACGAATATTTAATGTTCGTTTAAATCTAAGACGACATGCCTATATTTACCGAAAATAATAATTCTATACGCGTACCTACGGACTGAAGAGTTGGACGGATAATAATGCGGTACTTGCCTACTTTTCGATGAGAATATCTTCCCTTATTTCCAATATGCTCAAATCTTTTTATTAAATACCTTCACGTAGGCATCGCACATTCGTTTAAGTCCAGACACGGACAAAAATGATTGAGGTAAAATATTCTTACAGTATTTTTTCTTATATTCAAAATAGGTTCTATCTATACTAATATATAAGAAGTCAGTTAAAAATAGATGGTGTGTGTCTGTGTGTTACTCAATCACCTAAGAACCACTGGTCCGATTTACATGAAATTTGCATGGATATAGCTTATTTAACTGGTCTATCTATAGGCTACTTTTGATTTCGATCTTTTTCACTAATTAAAGATGACGACTATTTTAGTCACGTCACAACACCCTTTGGTTACAATCTTTTATATTTCCATTTTTAAATAAAAAGAAACGCTAAATAATAGCAAACTTTTGATGGCATATCAAAGGTTTAGGGTATCGAGCACGGACGGAACGGACGGAATATCGAGGTTAACATTTAATTTTCTATCCGGAAGGTCTTTATCACTTTTCATGTACCTTCAACGGTTAGCGAGTAACACCTTAATTTTTTGTCATGTAGCGAAGCACGGGTATTTCAGCTAGTACGATAATAAAATTCTCTAGTTACTTTGCTTTTATAAATATAAACCTTGAGATTATAAGCATATTTCACCCTACTAATGGCTAGAAAATCTAGCTTGTCAAACTCAGCGGTAATATTGCGAACATTTGCTCTTCCTTGACTTTGTTTTACTTATGTACTCAGACCTCGTTTACATTTCGAGCCTGACAGTAGAAAAATCGTTTTCCGTTTAAGCTTTTTAAGAAATAGGGCGTTCGGAATAGTGATTGCATTACTTTTCAGGGTTCAAGACAGAAGTATATTACTTAGCATACGCAATTTGTCCGTTGGTTTGCCACGTTACGTAGTACGTTTAATTAGCGCTAGCTTTCGTATGTTTCGTATGTTATGTATGTTTCGCAATGTTTTTGGAGCGTATGTATTTATGTTTGTTTGTATGTATGTTCTTTGGCATGAGCTACAACCTAAACGGCTTGAGGGATTCTGACACATGACATACCATTAGAATCGTCTCAGTTTGCAGAGTGACATAGGCTATATAATTAAAAAAAATGACGCCTGCAAATTGAAATTTTTCATTGTGACTCTGTGTTCACTTTCGTCTTGTTTTGTCTTGTGATTTACGTTTGCTTGTCATCTAAACCGTTAAATTTAATATGAACAAAAATCGTTTTAAGCAGTCAGATTTTATAAATATTTTTAACAATGCCATTAGTTTAGAGATAGTTGATTATAATCAAAAATAAATACTATAGTGGTGGTGGTTTAACGACCCACGTGGCGGAGCGATCACCATACCGGTACGACGCGCAGTGGGTTCCGGGTTCGATTCCCGGCCAGACAGACATCTGAACGATGAATTTAGAGTTCTGTTCTGGGTCTGGGTGTTTGTATATTCGTCTTTGTGTGTCCATGGCACCGACACAGGAGAAAATCCTAGTGTGGGGCTATGTGTGTAGAAAGCGTGTTATCTTTATAAGAAGAAAATAAAAAAAAAGCTTTGATACCCTCGACTCAAACATGTTTTTATTATGCTTTTGCATTTATTCTATCGTAGCAACAAATCTGGGTTGAATGCGCACGAAATAAAACATAAAATACGGTCAAGGGAAAGCCAAAGTTCCACGGACGATACTTAACCGAATAAAATACATTTTTCAATAAATATTGCATGAATCTCTTAGTCCGCGATTTCTGCGAACTGGCAGTTAAATTTTTCTTTAAATGTTAAACGCGCAGAATATATGTAGACTAGCCTTATTTAAACTGGTTTTTCATATTTAACGTACAAATTCTCACTGAAATATTATAATAGTCTACAAATATACTCGCTTATAAATAATAACAATGAAGTTGAATTTGTCTATCCATTGAATTACTTGCAATAGATAATACTGTGGAGGACAGAATATCTAATAATGGAATATAAAACAGGGTATATAATAAAATTCTAAATATTTCTTAGGAATATTTTTTTCTGTCTGTCTGTATTTTTGAATTCACATAAAGACGTATTTACGCTATCAGAAGTTATTACGAATTAAATCAATTAATTAACAATTTGAATGAAATGAAACCGCCGGTCCTAACTAGTTATTTATATAAGACTAGGTGTGCTACGCGATTTCACGTGCTACTGGATGAGAAAAAAAAACAAACAAACATAGCGTAATATTATATAGCCTATGGCCTTCCTCAATAAATGGACGAATTAATACAAAAAAAATCGAACCAGTAGTTCCTGAGATTAACCCGTTCAACCAAACTCCACTGCTTTATAATATTAATATAGACTTACAACTGTAGTAATTATGCAAGATAATAGAGTACAAACACAATTCAGGTGTTCAAGTTCGTTTATCAAGCGAAGTCTAGATTAGAGGAATTGTAAGATAGCTCCACAAGATGCAGGCTCCGCGTGACGCGAGCAGATAAGCTAATTACTTATTCTAATTTACTACCTCGAACAACGGGCTTATACTATTCTGCCATCATTAGTGTTTGTGTACGCTGTAATGTAAACTGAGCTAATTTGTTACTGAGACTGAAAATAAAATGAGTTGGTTTCGATTTTAAACTAAATGATAAATAAACGTTGTCTGTTATTTTACTAATTTGCTTTGATTCGAAACATAAACAGGTTATATCGTTAACATTTTTCAAACAAAAGCCCGTAATGTTCAAAAACTTTTTTTTGTTGTCATGATATATTGATATATTTCATTTAACGTTTTTTATAAGTTTTCTCTAAAATGGTAACATAAAAGTATTATCATCAGTATTTTTGGAATGATCTATTTATTAGCTTTTATTTGATACCCATATTTTCACAATAAAAAAAGTCCCCCGCCTCTTTTCCCTATTTACAGGCCCTATTTTTAAACATTAATAGCCTATGTCATTATGGTAAATGGTACGACCCAAATAATATTTCATATGTCACAATCAGTCAAAGTGTTTGGGTTGTGGCGCGTGCCAAAGAAATTGACATAGAAATATACAAACATACTTACGTACACTAGAAAACATTACCCTCCATCTGACGCAGTTGGGTATAAATACCACTAAATGATTTGTATTCTGAAATATAACAAAATTTGTTTATCCTATAGTTGATTTATGGAACGAAGTAAATGTCCCGAGAGATTATCTGAAGACGGAAACTTCCTGAATATAATGGATAACATAGCGCCGCCAGTTTATTACTTATTGTGATTAATTTTATTTTTAAGCACTTAAACAACACTGCTTATATGTCGTTTAATTGCTTAAAAATGAAAAGTATACAAAACTTTTAGTTAGAAACGGGAATTATTCTTGTTACATGCAATCGTAAATCTAGTTTTACCTGTTAAGAAAGGTTAAAATATAAAACGCAATATTTCTAATCATCTCAATTGAAAGGTTATGGTCGCGATGCAATATCGTGTCGTGGAAATCTACGACGTACGACGTGGTCGTAAATACATATGTACATTGGTACCACCATTCACCAGGCGGAAGAATCAGTGTTCGTCGACCTGGAAAGTACCATCGCCACACTTTTTTTTAGCGTGAAACAGTTATTGCGTTCGATTCCGGCCAGACAGACATCTGAATGATGAATTTAGATTTCTGTTCTGGGTCTGAGTGTTAGTGTATTCGTCTTTGTGTGTCCATGGCACCCGCGACACAGGAGAAAATCCTAGTGCGGGGCTATGAGTGTAGAAAGCGTGTGATCGTCCTCAGATAGAACCCCTGTTCTTTATGAAGTTGCTTACAGGTCCATGGGTGGTAGTAACCACTTACCATCAGGTGGACTGCATGCTCGTTTGCTATTTCAACCCAATAAAAAAAATGGCACGACACTGCAATGTGTCACGATATTATATGGACCTTGTTAAAGTCATATTTAATGTAGGTAATTGTCACACTTAAAATAATAAAAGTATTGATATATTGTGTTAACTTTTAAAACGAACTTAAACCAGCTTGGTGAGTAATGGCCAAAAATATTTTAAAAGAACGACTAGCTTGAAGTGACAATGGGAGAAGGACAGCGATGAGTAAAGGATATAATATAAAAACCTTTAGCAGAAACAAATAAAAATAAAGCGTTTTAAATAAGTGCAAATTATGGCACTCTAAATCCTAGACATGTAAGGGAAAACACAATAGAGAATAACAAGAGTTAGAGCTTTGTGGCTTCGTATCTTTGTACTAATTTTGTAGCTAATATACAATGCTTATTGCTAAGTCCTCCCAATTATGGTTAAAGTACTTTGCCAGATCAAGGGTAGATCCAGGACCTCAGTTTGTTTACTAAGCGAAGTCGAGATTAGAGGATAAACGTAAGACGAAAACTCCTTAACAACCGCTGGGATTGTAAGCAGCTCACACATTAAAGACAATGAAAGTACTAAAACTGTTGTTATTACCATTGTACTATTACAAAACCGTAAACGTTTTATGTTTATCAAAATCGTACATTATTAATGTAAATATAAACCAGAGAATACACCGGTAAACGTATGGTTTAAATGAAGCTCTTTTGGCGTAAGCCCAAAAATTATAAATACCCAATACAACCCCTTACAAATAATAAGCATAGCTAATATTCCTAAAAATAAAACCAGTATACGTATATCGAATACAGCTGCTATAATAACTATGTCGATCAATAAAAATATGTTTTACAGTGTGATGCATATAATTCGCAGCAGTGATAACCGAATAGTTGAAACTCGACCACTCAATCGAGGGTCCGATGTTCGGATCCCAAGGACCACAGATTTTTCTTAAATTAAGTGCGTATTAGAAGTTAATTATCACTGCTTTACGATGAGGGAAAACATCGTGAGGAAACCTACACACCTGAGAGTTCTTTAAAAAGTTTTCAGAGGTGTGTGAAGTCTACCAATTATCACTTGGCCAGCGCGGTGGACTACGGTCTGAAACTATCTCAACCTGTTAGAAGACCCGTGCCCAGCAATGGAACAATAATGGGTTGACGGTGCCGAGGGCTATAATTCAAATGTGCTACGATAATAATGAATCGGCGGCCTATCTCGCTGTATCCGTACACTTTGTAAACAGCGGATATTTATTTAGATACTGTTTACTTATTACTGTGGATACTTAACGAAATGTTATTGTATCATTATTGTTAATTTTACCTTTCACAAATATTTATTGCTGAATATTATATTCGTACGTTCGCTTTGTTTCGAACGATACGTTAAATATATGATTACACTGCTTATAGCTTGCTTTGTTGGGAATAATTCAAAATGGCAATATTTCTATTTACCTTTTTCTTGTTTTTTATAATGTTTGGGCTAAATTATGCACAAGTGATGCCATGTATGCTTATATATTTAGCCAACTTCCTACTATGAAAGAGGTTATTTGTTCGTCATGTACTCGAATATATTTTAAACCTTATATACCAGCAAGTGACTTTTAACTTTACTTTTGGAATTGGGCGAACGCAAAAATTCAAAACTAAAGAGAAATCGACAAATGCTATAGTCAGTCAGATGTATTTGTATTGTCGATGGAGTGTTTTTTTATGAATAAACCTTACGATAAGGCTACCTGATGGAAAGTAGTTACCGTCGCTTTTGGACATTTGCAACACCAGGGGAGTCGCCGATGCATCGCTGGCTTTGTTGGTGAGCTCTTTTCACACCCTTTTTGAAGAGCCTCATGTCATAGCGCTCCGGGAATACCTCATAAGAGAGAAGAGTGTATTGAGCATTGTAAGATTATTATTTCTTATTAACACATATTACCAATAGAAGATCCTTAAAATGCTAATTACTGTCATGTATCATAATCAACGGACAATATTGAAGAATTGGTTTGTTAAGGATTAGTATGCGATCGTATGAATAAATTTTATTTACTTTAAAATCAGCCTATTTGTTTTATAATTAGTTTTTTTATTACTTCCCACTAATTGACCGACACTTCCGACAATTCCTGTTGTTTATCATCAAATCCGAAACTATAAGTTTCGGATTTGATGATCCATGCGCGCTAGAATTAACTTGCCTCATTTATATCTACAGACATTTAACTTGGCAAATAGTATTCTTCTATAACTGTATACGATGTGTACTAACTGCACCTGCATATCTGCTTATAATATATTCAAACTTGCCATAATACTACCGCGCTGACACGGATGTTATTTATCAAAATATTGTATAGTAAAAATATGATTTGATTGCCAAATTCGTGCATTAAGATGTAAATAAACCCTTATGGTGTAAAATTCTACGTTCAGTTAAAAATACATATTAATATAGAGTAAAGTAAAATGTCGATTTTGGACCGTTCCGTTTCAGTGACAAAAGCCTCTCTATACAATTAATTGCACGGCCAGTGTTCAACCTTTGCACTCCTTGGTTTCTTAATTCGCAATTAAAAAGTTAAATTGTCCGGTTAATTACGGCCGTTGTGGGCGACGTCTCTCGTTATTCACAATTGGGTGTTTTTTTTATTTTATGAATTTTATTACGGTGGTTATATATTCTCTATGTTAAGTTGAAATAATGATGAGGAGCTGTGATTAAGAATTGGATATTTACCATATTTTTTTATTATTGTGATGAAACTATGAATTGCGTACCTTAGTTAATCTTGAGTATAGTAAGTACTTTATTCTGTTCGCTTTGAAGTAATTATTTGTAATAAAAAATGTACCTTATTTATTCATTATTCCGTTTAGTACATCATGAAATCATCAAATCATGTACATGAAATCAATTTCACTGTTTAAAATAAATTTTCACGTTTCTCGTTTACAGAGCTCTAAATATTTTATACACTTTTGATACAATAGAATTAAGTCTATTTGATAGGAGTAATATATAACACTAATTCAAAATTTGTATTCAGAATATTGATAAATTTAAATATATGTACCTAGGCCATTGCTTAACACTTCTGTAATATTTAGAAGTTTATTATATTTGAAAATTGCATTTGAATCTGATTACCGCATTATTATTAGCACGTACAATTAATTGATTTTGTCCGAACCGTGTCGAGTTTTGATACAGTCTAAATTTAATTAATTGGAAGTGTGAAAATCCATGACAAAATAGTAATGTGCGGTTCCCCACAATAGCAGTTTAAACTGCGGTGATATGATTGTGATTCACTAACGCGATGAAATAGCTTGATAACAGATTTATTGTTATTCTATTGAAACTTTTAATACATATGTCACGTTTTACGTAATACCAGCATGTTCGTGGATATGGTTTGTATTTAATAATTCTGATGGCCGATTGCTTGTAGTTTTTTTTTAGGATATTGGTATTTTATTCTTTTGTTTTACTAGAGGCAATTAGTAAATAGGGACCGAAGTTTAACATCACATTTTTATAAAATTGAAGTAGCAATTAAGCAAGCTTGAATGTGAAAGTGAGCCGGCAAGCACAACCTTCCACCGAGCCTTACCTTACTGAACTGTACCTTTCTGGTTGAACTATACTCATTTTAGTACCTTCCAATCTATACTAATATTATACAGCAGTAGAGTTTGTTTGGTTGAACGGGCTAATCACAGAAACTACTGGTTCGAATTTAAAAAATTGTATTGAACATCTCGCTTTGTTTGTTGGTTTTTTTTTACCTATTTAGTAGCGGGTGAAACCGCATAGTACACCTAGTTCTTAATAAGGCCGAATTATCTTGCGAGGTTATAGTCCGCCTGATCGATGTCCTGCTAGTAAATATTTGTAGTCAACTAAAGATAAGATTTGTTTTTACCTAAGGTTGGCCACTTACGAGTTGCTGCCCGTGAGGTAAGAATTTGAACGACTCAGATAAGTATCCCTTACTACACCCTTCAAACCAGAACACAGCAGTGCTTAATTCTGATGTTATTAGACAGAAATAAGTGTGGCGTTAATACTTTTGGATTTGAACCACAATGGGTCTGCTACTAGGGGTTTTGTCAATTTTGTTTTGAGCTTGAAATAGGGTAAATAGTAACTATAGTCAACGGATAACCGAATAATACGTTCATTAATTGACGCTACTTGTTTTGAGGGTAAGTTAAGATTTAGACTTGGGCATTTCAGTTATTAGATAGAAGTTATCAGAGTTATCAACGCAGCTAGAGTCACCTTAGATAGGACTGTTATCCTATTACATACTAATTACAGATGTCAGTGGGCAGAAATATATAACATTCGATAGCCAGCACACCACTTTCTATTATAATTTTAAAATAAAATTAAAAAAAGGGAAAGCTCAGCTCTGATACGACTTAAAACTCAGCATGAATAGTAGTGTCTTTAAACACTAAGTGTCTATTTGTTTGTTGTGAACACCGTTTTTACTCGCATTACAAGTGAAGGAGATATTTTGTTTTAGCACATTAAGACTCATTAAGATTATCTATTACATACAAGTTATTGTTATATAAAGCTATTATTAATAAAATAAAAAAAAAAAACACTTAGAGCTGCTTCTAACAAAAATGAAATAATGGTTAATACAGTGTTCCTGAAACTTTTGAGATTGTTATTTACTTGTATTAATCAAACCCTAAAATTAAGCACACTATATATCATGCCTACCACTTCAGGATAAGTTTAATTGCGCACACCTCCTAACATAAATTGTTTTAATCACGTTAATTCCGTTATGAAATCAAAATATTTATTTGTTAACACAACGCGGGAACGCAAACAGTGTTCCATACACTATTAGACTCGCGATTCTAGTTTTGCGTTAATCGGAATTCGGGTATGAGCATAGACAATGTAAATATGACAATAGAAGTCGGAGTTAGGGGCTGGTTGAGACTCGTATCGGGGGCTTGCCACTCGCGAGATAACCGAACACGCCGTCTTTGTACACAGACGTAAAATTATTAAGCCCGGAATGCCTTAGACGAGAATTGCCTCCGCAATATTAAGGCCTACAACCCAAATCTCTCGGCACAATGTTTCATACGATTAATCCATTCAATAGCCAAATGCTTTAATACCGATTGTGCTTTGAGTAATACGTATTGAAGTTATGCGTTCCTACGATTTACAACCACGAGTTTTATTCTCTTCTCTCACGCCATTTAGTCTCATCTCTTTTATTAATGCCTGCGATAAGCTTTCAGTGATCCAGTTTTTACCGGACGAAATTTTTCGTGCATATTTCAACGCGAATTAAATTGTTGGAAAGTTAGTTGGACAGTTTGTCGAATGAGTCTAGAATCGAATGACTGTCCCGATTGCCAGTTCACGGATATCCTCGCCGCACTGAATGTGAATTACGTTTAAAAAGCGGGAACGGGGATCGTTATTCTGGAATAAAGTAACCGCGAAGTAAACACCATTCAATTTTATTAGGGGGAACTGAAAATCCTTCGGAGGCAATTCCGTAAATCTCTATTTGTTGCAACTAAAACAGGTCACGGAGGAAGGCTATTACGCTCCCTAAATGCTGCCGAACTCCCCGTGGAGCGCTCTAATCCACTCCGAACGGGCTGGTGTCAAACGCAGCCCACGGTTGTTTGTATTGTTTATTGTCGCTCGTTCGTACGGCAAAGACGTCGGACGCCACAAGAGCATGTTTCAATTGATACGACCGAACGGCGACCTCCGTAAACTGTTATAATCCTGGCTTCGAATGATACTTATCCACACTTTATGTCTGCTTTAAACGATCCCATTCAAATCCTAATCGATTTGCGGATTTACACGGAGTCACGGTTGATAGATTGTCCGCTGTTTTGTCATTGCCACGATCGTTTTAAATACCGTACAGCTATTTAACAAGAGTTATTTGTGTAATTTATTAAAAAATACATATGAAACCCTGTAACTGTTTAATATGAAATTGAATTTGAGAAAAACAAAATTCATAATTTGAAATTTATTAACGAAACCGTATATTATAATATCGATATTGCGTCTGACATTTATAATGCTGTCTGGAGTCTAAGAAACTTATGAAACCCTAAAATAAGACGTTCAGAAAATAAATCTTTATTACTAAACGTATGCCTTTAAACAAAAAACCAACGAGTAAATCAAACGCGGCGAACGTAATAAGTATTCGTAACACGTCACTGAAGGATCGTTTATTCGGTTGAATGTTTTTTATTTGGCAGTTCGGTATTCGGTTATAGATGAACAAAAAGAGCGTAGAGAAGTAGAATGGAACAAAACACTTGAAACAATATAGCGACAGAGCGGCAATCATTCCTGTTTTATCTCAGTTTGCTCACGCTGTGCACGGAAGCTGTAGTAATAAAAACTACCACGTGTTTGTATGTAGACGTGTGCATGTACCTTCAGGGATGAGCTTATTGCACCTCTTACGCTTATTATGTAAGGCGTAAGGTAACAAAGGGGTGAAATATCACCGTCCTGTTTTATATCTAGATGTTTTATTACACCTACTTTGTGAAAACTGTGTAGAAATTGCTTTAGTGTGTAGGCAGTATGATACTATGAAATAAGGTAATTTATCTTTAGTTACATACAAATAGATACATTACATAAATTCATATGTTTCAAATTATTTTACATATCCTCACTACGTTAATTGTAGATTTTATATTACAAACAACTACTATATATAACTAGTTAATGAAAATGATTAAAAAAATAAGTTATAAACAGTACCTTCGCGCTGTTTTTTAAAAAATTGGTATAATAATTCTTGACTAACTTAAAAAAAAGAGAGACTAACTTAAAAAAAAAAACAGTTGTACACACACATGGGGAGCTATGAAGCTAGTTGCTGAATATTATGGTAATATGACAAGTCAGATATCTTCCGCTTATTCGATATTCGAATGAATCTTGAATTGGATACGTGTTTACGATCTCCAAGCGAATTTATTCATCTTATTCAGAACCTCTGTCACTCAAACGTAACGTAGCGAATGAAAAACAATTACTTGTTGAAGTCAACTTAATGGTAGTTGAAAATCTCTTATATACAGATTACTATTTAGATACGCGTTCATTAACGTTAAATGCCTATTAGTTTATGATATTACAGAATTTCTAGACAGATCATAAAACAATATTGTGTTTATTGGAACTAGCGTTTATAATGTACTCGTATAAGTTTTACTGTCACAAAATATGTCTTATCATTGCAATTAGTAGTAGTTATTTCGTCCGAACAATAGCATATAAAAGTTTTGATATTATATCGTTTTGATATTGTATCGATAAAATGTACAGAAAAATAAATTAACTACTACAAACTTTTTTTGTTTGTGTTTTTTTACATATAAAATAATATAAAACATATTTTACAGCTTTTTCTATTACTATTATTATTATATTTATTTATTTTATAATAAAGTCGTATCTTTTATCATCTATCGTTTTAGTAAGAACGTGAGTTTTCCGTTTATAGTGATTTAATATTTAATATGAAATTTTAAATAATAAATAGTTTATATAGAAAATAAGTTACACGAAAACTACATTGATTATGGATTTTAAAATTACTAAAAGATTATATCAAGTACTTATACAATAGATGGACCATAACGACTTAATTAAATTATTTGATTTTTTTGGGGAATCACAGCGTGGAAGCGCTGACAACTGGTTTTTAAATGGGTCAAATCTGGAAGATGTGTTTAAAAATGCTAGCTTTTCAGTTTTAAGCGCCGAAAATGAAGCTTAAGTGTTCTATGGGTCTTGTTTGAGCGCTGTCATCGATTTGTGAGTCGGTTCTATTATTGTATCGACGCCATATTCAAATTTCTATAGAGAGTAAGCGCTTTTGATGTATCGACTCGGTTTCGCTTCACTATTTTCTGTAAAGCTTTAAAAAGTATTTATCGCCTACGAACGAGATTCACGATCGTTTACTTACATCGCACTTAATGCAGCTCGAACATTATGAAATGTACTGAAGCGTTCCGAGAATTTTAGCGAGGGAAGTGTAATGAAAATTCAGAAAACAACACACTTGTAAATAACGTTGCGATAGTTGCGTTCCTTAATAAAGACGCAATAAATATACCTCAGAGACTAATTTCGTCTTGGTAAGGATTTTAACATGTGTAATAAATTAAGTTAGTGGGATTTAAACCGTGAGCACGCCGGCATAAAGGAGACGACATTAGTGCACGTTGTACGAACATTATAACGTAAGCACTCTGACCATACTTCTAGCTCTGTTTACATGCAATAAAACGAAAATATTTGTTTGTTTCAGATGTGAAAGAAGATTGTATAAGGAACGTTAGTCCAGATGTGGCTTAAAATATTGAGACAATAAAATTTAATTCCAAAAGGATTACAAATAATAACATTAACCGGAATGTGAGGGTTCGGTTTGAAGATTAGATGCGTTGACATTATGAGGACGGAGTCATCCAGGCACGCACGAGCCGTTTCTATGGAGACCGGCGGGCTACCCCTGATTTCTACCTTTGCGCTACTCACCATTGTTATAGGTCAGTATATTACGTTCATGACTTTTCGTAGGTATTCATGTTCTTCGCGAGTGTATTTCGTGATTTAAGTATCGGTAAGTGTTGTAAATCCATATACGAGTACCTATTTATTTATTTATACGCTATCAGCAGTACACAATGTATATTAAATACAGCTTAAGCTTGTAAGGATGTATGTGTGTTTGTTATCCTTTCACACAAAAACTACAGCTTGGATTTAGCTAAAACTCGGAATACAAATGTGGCATACAGAATTCTGATCTAGATTAATATATAGGATACTGTACGATACCGTGGCAGACATGACCAAAGTGCAGTCGCGGGAATAAGCTAGTAACTTAAATTAGACACTAGATTATTTTCTTTTGTCTTTTGCTGTTTTTTATCGATGTCAAAATGTTTACGATTAATATAAATAAAACTTATAGCAATGATTATTTATGTAATACAAACCTAAAATACGTCGACTTAAAGAAAATAAATACGTTTATTTTTTGGTATTGAGTTGCCGTGGAATCACACATATATAAATAATTGTTGTTAACGGGAACTGAATATCGTAATCTGATATTTACTGATATTTCATCATTTAGCCAATATTCCTTGTAATACAATGTTAACCGTTTTTCTGTACACTTATACGATCTACATAATATGTCGGCGACATACATGTACCTATTGATGTTACATACATACATACAAGTTCTATGCGGACAATCGCAGTGATCGTCAATCATCGGAGCTATACGGATGGCTGAATGATTCCGTTTATTTATTTATACAATAAATAGGGAAATGATAACGTTTGAGTCCCCGGCCTCTTTTTTACGAAATTATGTGTACATAAATTGTTGTTATTTTCTTCAATGGTAAAAAGGAATTTAATGTAAAAACCCAAAGAACTACAATAGTTATCTAAAGTTTTCTATACTGCATTCAAATTTGTATGGAGACGCTCAGACAGCATAGTGGGCACACATACAAACACATAACACATGCCCAATATAATTCAAACTACTTTTTATTAATCTACATTCTCACTAAAATTATTAATAGACAACATCACAAAGCATTGTTGCAAAAAATTAAGTATTCAGAAACATGTTATCATGCCGCTTAAGCACTGCGAAAACAGGACTATTCATGAATTTTCGGTCGCTGCAAAAGTTATAAAAGCGGTTTTGTAACGTTACATAATAACGGAAAAACAATTTTGTTTTACAAAATGTAACACGAAAGTTCTGGATATTTGGTGCAGAAGGATAGGTAAATTTAATGACATTAACTTTGTACAAAATATGTAAAAAGGTTTATAAATTACTAGCTGTGCTGCACGGATTCACCCGCCACTAAATAAGAAAATAAAACAAACAAACGAACATAGCTCGATGTTATATGACCTATAGCCTTCCTCAATATATGGACTATTTAACACAAAAAATAGTTTTAAATTCGAGTCAGTAGTACCTGAGGTTAACGCGTTCAACCAAACAAACTCTACTGTTTTATAACATTAGTATTGATAAAAGTAGTTTAATGCAAAAACTATGCGATAAATAACCTATTAGTATACCTATTCGTACATTTTGACAGCATTTAAAAGTTATACACATTATTTAATCAATTTATAAAGTAATTAATAACCGTATTCTGTGCAATACTAATGCCTTGGTTAGCTACACAGACGTCTAGTCAGGTATCTAAATAAATAAATTTAACTCTATGATCGTTATGCGGTGCAATGTTAACAATCAGAAGCGGAGGCTTCACGTGCTCTTCGGAGCACTAAAGCGCGCATGAAATTTGGCTACTGGCGGTCACCCGTCCAACTCTCGACCGCGCTAGACATAGCTAAATAGTGTAGATTAGTTATGATCAATTCAGTATATAGAACTGTGCACTATAAGTTATTTATTAATATTATTGTTTTATATTTCATGCTGAATCGTACTTGTACGAAACAAGAGTAGAGCTTGTTTTGGTATCTTGGTATATAGTACTCAGATGTAACAGAAACTTTAGATCGAAATTGAAAATGACGAGTAATCATCGTCATTTTCAATTTCGATCGATATTTAATCATCATATCGATATGGCTCTTTTTGTCCCGATATCATTTGAATTTTAAACGGATTGTTAGGCGGAGGCACGTCTTATTATTATTGATATCAAGTTAATTTTATTTAGATTTTACTTGCTTTAACACATATTTAATTTAGAGTTAACAGAAACATAGCGAATGTAAAATAGAGAACGGTTGCTTTGATTATTTAATTTCTTACATTTGAATAATTTCTTGATTTTGGTATAACAGAAAACTATATATAGTGTTTGATGGTGGTGCTACCGGAGTAGAACCACAAACAGTTCTAACACCTTTAAACGGACCCAAACCTAAATCCGAGTTAATCCTTTCAAAACAACTTTTTTGTATATATTTGCGCTTAATACTGAGCCTTAATATATGAAATTCAAAACGTGACGTAATGGTTGATGGGTTAATTTAAAAACTGGAATGCAGTAATTCCAACAACAATGCTAGCGCAATGGGGCGCTCGCTTCCGTCTGTGTGGGATGTGGACTCTGAATAAGTGTGCGTTAGTTATCCTGCTTACTGCTGCAACCTAATTAACAAAAAAATGTCTAAAATTATATATTTAACAGTAGCTAATTCGAAAATTGAGGCGCTAATCCGAAGTTGGTGTACTAAAAATATTATGTTGTCAATACATTAAACTGTGGTACTTGTTCTTTGTAATGTACATCTTAGTTTCACATCGATGACGGAACTAGATCTAAGGTTTCAACATAAATCTTGAAAATGTCGATAGATTGGTAGTTCCTATGCGCTATCAACATATTTGAGCTTGAGTTGGACTATTGCCCTGTTTGGTGCAGACGGCGCAGCAATTTTGAGTCTAAACGTTTATTAATATTATTAGTTTAGTAATTACAAGGTTTCATTAACATCAAATTTTGATGTATACCTACCAATCTAATAAGGAACGATTGACCGAAAATTTCTTACTGCACCCAAACGGGTTTGTTGGAAAAGTGTGATTAGTTTGGGTAACGTTATCCTTAATTTTATACGAGTATATCATTTTTATGCACCTCCCTGATGAGTACAAAAGGTAAGAATTATCTAAGAAGAAGACGAAAATCAAAATAACACTATTAAAAACTTTTTTAAATAAATTTATTTTTGTTATAAGCGGAGTTAGTTTTTAAACTCAAGTGACAGCAAATAAAAGTTATAAGTTTCTAACCTAGAGCTAGATATCTCTTCTAACGTTTGGCACTAATGGTGGACTGATGAAAAGCGTAATATCCATGCCGCTGGCTCTTTACGCCTCTTTGAAAACATTAATTTCCTCTTCCTGCCAGTGAATAAATTAATGTGAGTGCTCCTAAATGTAGCTTCGAAGTCACTGGCCAGTCCGATTTTCTGTTCGTCTTTCATAGATTTTGCTGTAATTCTCACCATCCGATAATTTCCACGTCGTTTGACGATTTAACGTTATACGCTCATCCATAAAAGTTTTTTAATAGCGTCGTTTCTTTTTAACGGCGTGGGAGTTTTATTTTGGGCAGCCTTTTTAAACGACTGCGTCAGATGGAGGGTAGTGGTTCGAGCGTATGTATGGTTTGTGTGTATATCCATTTCTTTGGTAAGCGCTATAGTTCAATCGGCTTGCAATCAGTTTGCAGAGCATTCATATTTATACGCATTGATTGTTTCCGTTACTTTATTAATGTATGTTTAATAATTATACAAATTGATTTACAACAATTTTACATAATATTTTTATTGTTTTGTAGGATTTCAATATCAAGTTCATTACAATTAAATGTGGTACGGTACTTCATATTAATCATATCTTCAAGACGAATCTATCTAAATTAATTCGTGATTCGTTTCACGTGGCATACAATGATAAACGCAAAATTCTTATATCCTCCTTCGATTTATGTGTGAAGATCACAGGTGTAATGTTTCAAGAGCTATCTGATTGGCCTACATCAGAAATAGTGCTACAAGTTATTTAAAAAGTGATATTTTTATAAATATTTTTTAAACAATACCACTAGAGTATTATAATGCTTAGTTCTTTCATTTATGGATTGCAACTATTTAAATATTGAATAAGTTTTGTGATATTACGACAAAAGAAATAAAAACCCTAATAAAATGTTACAAACCTCTTGTTCTTGAAAAAGGATACAACTTTCTGCCACGGTAACAACAAATAACTATCAATTTTGGGTGTTTATTGAAGTACCTATAACTAATATATAGCGGTTTTATATTAAACAATGCCATGGGCGTATGTTTTGATATGAGTGTAGTATAAAATATTATGAATATTTCAGTGCAAGGGCACAATGTAGTGCAAACGACATCGCTGATGCCATAATTCCAGCAAACGATCTAGGCAGCTGCTAGTGACTGGAGTTACGTGAACTTTGTTACCAACATTTTAGTATTCAAAAACCTTTTAACTGAAACTATTAACTTCCGGACATAAGTACCGTTTTATAGAGAGTAGTTACGTTTATTTCAATTAATTTTAAATTGTATTTTGGCAGAAGTATTACTCAAAAACACGAACACAAGATAGAATGAAATCTAGTAGCCGTTAAAAATGTAAAGAAGAATTTAATCTCCAAAATACGGATAAATTTTTCGTACAAAAAGCAAATTTTTCACTTTAAAGAGATTTAGGTTAAAACGAAAGTAAGATATATAAGGACTCGTGATCGTTTTACCAGTAAAATGCATATTCAGAGCGGCTAGAATAATTCAAAGATGAGAGTTGGAAACCGTCGAGTAACACAATTATTGCCCTGCGGCTGGGCAAAAGCCCCTACTCTATATAATAGAGTTTGAAATATGACCTACTACGCTCTCTATTGTGGGTAGACTAACAAATGACGTTTTTTCTTACATTGTTTTCTTCCACTGAAAAATATACTTAAGATTCTCTTAAATTTTATTTTCTGAGTAGTTAAGAAATTATCAAAATGTGAACAACTTCGAATACTAGTGGTGTTTTAGTTTAATGGTGGAAAATAGCGATGGAAAATAGCGATAGAAATTTCTGTCTTCGATTTTGTGTTTCGGATTTGAATCTTAGGCATGTCTTATTTTGATATTCATATGAGTTTTAGCAGGTGTGTAGTTGGTAAGGAAAACATTGTAAGGAAATCTAAGTCTAAAAAGATGTGAAATTTATGAAACACACTTGGTCTGCGTGCTATAACCATAATTATATGATCTTATTAACCTTTTACAGTCCGAAAATAGATTTTTTGTGTGGCTTCTACGATTTAGTAATAATGAAGTTACTATGAATTCTTTTAATGTTAGAATTGTTATGAAAAAAGCTATTTATAAATGCTTTTGTCCTTTCACAATACCTAGATTAGGAGGTCGTAACTGTACAAATATAATGGCCTTTTTCTATTTATTTTTCTATTGTAATCATAAAGACAATACTCTTTGAATCTTTGAATATCGTTACCATAAATAGTAATAAGTTGGTTCTTAATACAGCTGTCATATATTTTTATTTTTACTTGTACCTTTGCCGTAGCGTTGTTATATGCACAGTACCTATTGGATGTTAGGAACAGTTTCACACATTTGTTATGATCAGATTTAAGTTACGTACGATAATTTGCGAGACATGTAAATTGTCAATTTTTTTTCTAAACAAAATCTCATCCAAGAAGTTTTGAAAGTAAGACAAAAATAAAAATCTTTTTAGTATAACATAAACATAAAAGAAAATAGTACTAGAAATTGTCATCATCGAGTATTATTATTATATAGATCGTAAAGATCTCCTTGGGGTATTGTTGCAAGTAACAGATTGGACAACATCCGGCTATTTCGTACAGTTTAAAACAAGCCACGTTTTCCTTGAAGCAAATTCATGGCCTATTTCAGTTCTAACGCTTTTCTAGCGCATAAATCAGCAAAATGCACCATTCTTCGCGCGACGTGCAAATTGTTGCACTTAATGAGCGTCTACTGTCTGCAAGCGGTTGCAGTTTGGAGCAACACCGCTCCAGATTCCTATTGCACTCTCTACTTGCTGCTATTTCGTTATTTGCAAACGGTTTCGATGCTACACTTCGTATTACCGGGGGCGGTTTTGGTTTTAAAATTGTGTACTACAGTCTATTTTCCTTAAAGTTTCGTAATGGCGCCTGGATACTAGTTGAACTCCTCATAATTCGAATCCAGATTTTTTTTATAACAATATTCCTTGCTGTCGTAGTGACATTAATCATAAGTTTTTTTTTGTCAAATCCTGAGATTTCAAAACATTTTCGAATCTTTCATTTATCTTTTATATATTGTTATCTTATACATATCCATATACTTATATATATACTTATATTTCCTGGCTCACATAAGCAAATATCCCCCATTTCATATAAGCAGTAAGTACTGGGGCCATCATGAGCAGTGATAGCCTAATGGTTGAAACTTGGCCCTACAATCGAGGGTACCGAGGTTCAAATCCCAGGCACGCACCACTGATTTTTCTGAAATTATGTGCGTTTTAGAAAGTAATTATCACTGCTTTACGGTGAATGAAAACATCGTGAGGAAACCTGCACACCTGAGAATTCTCTAAAAAAAAAAAAAAAGTGTTCTCAAAGGTGTGTGATGTCTACCAATATGCACTTGGCCAGCACGGTGACCAAT